>JALLAY010001523.1:0-10202 GCA_036939635.1 Cyclotella baltica | reverse complement strand
CACAACTTGAACAGCACTTCACTGTTGGTCGCCGCTGCCGTAGTCCGTTCGCTCTCCCTTCAACTAAAATTTGCCCTGGTTGATTAAATCCCTTACCCAACCCCCGCCGTGGCCGTCCGAAGCAACCAGATTCACCACAGCCCTGGTTTGTATCTTCCTTTAACCATCTCTCAAAAAATTGTGAAGAAACAAAGTTCACACCCGTGAAGATTCCAACTCTTTCACGTTGTTGCCGAATTTTATTAAATTACAGCAAAGTGTTACCATGTGTGGTAAGCGAGTTATTAACAATAAGAGTGTCTTATGCAATTTTTAGTCTCTAAAATATATTTTCTTTCATAGGGGAGTAGATCTTCACTCTTTCTCGAGGCATTTTAATAAGATTGATGGAAACCTTATTTAGCAAAATAAAAAATGGGACAATTAATAATATGTGACAGGGGCAGCTCGTTTGATTTCCGACTATTGTGGTTTAGTCAGTTACAACAATCAGCCTATTGGATTGCCGTGTGTTTTAACTGGGTGGTTATAGTAGGGATTACTTCTACTGACTTGCTACAAAGTTTCTGCAGCAACAGAGAGTACATCTGAATTTACTTCAGTGGGTGTGATAAACGATATGGTGATTTTTTGGTTAAAGTAATTCTGATAAATACAATTAATGGTTATTGGCGTCAAAATATTAATGACTATGTTTTACCAAGCAATGTATTCATTAATTTTATGACCATAGAAAGTATTTGGCTACATACAGCTAAAATGCTTGAAAATTGTTTTTGCATCCTATTTCCCTGACCTTCAGTGCATATGAATCCTGACATATGGACGGGGGAACTTCTCCATACTCGAGGGTCGCACGCCCATTTTACGCGCCAAGAGGCGTCGTCGAGAGGCATCAAAAAGAACTTCCGCGGGATCGAGAGAGATCAGCCCCCAAGATGCGCCAAGCCAACGTCAACCGCAGACCGCAACTAACACTCCATCACCGAGCGACCGCTACAACAACCGAAGGAGCCTCACCCGTCTATCTCTAGAGCGTCGGCAGCCAACGATAGCCGTTCACCGCACGAATAATTATCGCCTCGCTGCGGTTCAAATGACGGGACTTTGATGTGTCGCTGTTGCTGGCCTCGTGCCAGCCACAGCTTTTGAAAACAATGTAAAGCTTCCAACTTAAAACTTGGGTGCGAGGCGCTGCCAATCCAACACCACCTCTGTGCTAAAATCGGTTTGATAAGAGTAAGTTGCAAGTAATTTGATTTGTCGATGCATGCGCATGCAACTTTTTTTTATTTGATGTTGATGTTAACACTACTGACTTGCACTTGATGCAACCATTTTTGTACAGCTCTTGCTCGGAATATTATTAATCAGGTAGAGTTGCAGTGCAACATCGCCAGCTGATACAACAAAATCCAACAAACAGATGGGCGGTGAACAATCTGTTGTTGTTAATTGCATGTTTAACTATCAAACAAACACAAGTTGTTAGTCATTGGGAGAGGAAATCCCGGCTGTGGAGGTACTGTGTCACTCAATACAGTGTGAGTTTGGATTTTTAAATGTACAAAGGAAATACTTATGTCGCAACTGCAATATCAGAATTAGTGATTGGGCTGTGTAGATGAAATTGTTTCTGGCTGAGGAGTGAGGAGGCTGAAACCAAACCTGATAGGTATGATGCACTTGATTGGATTATAAGAACAACAACATCATGGCAATCAACAATTCACCAATCGCATTTATGGCCAACAGAAGGCACCAGTGAGTTGTTATTGCCTTTTTAAGCTGAACAGGTGAAATGTTTCAATTGGTTATAAAACCCAATGATACACATCCAAAATATTTTGAGACATAGGTTCGTCATATGTAATGCTTCTATGCAAAAATGCACAATTTCATGTCTGTAAAATTAATGAAATGGATCTTTTTAATAATGGTTGCAGGGATTTGATTTTGATTTCATTAGAATGCACTCACCATAACATAGGTCAGCATCTTCATTGCCATCATGTAATAAATAGAATGATAAATGTTTTCATTAAATCTCATGATTGAATCATTGCATCCCAGAGTATTCTATGTACAATCAAAGCTTTGTACAGTACAGAAAACTAATCAGTGTTTTTTAATTGATCTTATACTCTTCAATACTTTCCTTCAAGGCTCATACTCATTATCTCACTTTTTTAAACACACTCAATCAATCCACCAATAGCCATTTAAAGACTGTAGCTATTTGTGCATCACTTATTCACAACGAAAGAAATTATAAATTTAAAACTATCAAGTCGTTTAAATTGAACTGTGCAAATTAATAGATACTCAAATCAATTCTCTTCAGTCATCAAGCAATTCCGTTTCATATAATCCAACATTGTTGAAGTATTTAAGTTGTTCAAAAAGAGTGAACATTGAATGGTTACTTTCACGAAAACAACACAATAGAAATCGTTGCATAACACTTACTTGATTGCTTACACATCCCACAATGCATTGGATCTGTCTAGGTGCCAACAGAGCCAATTGTAAACGAGTCATCTGATTGAAGGAGCACTCCATAATCAAATGAGAGAGCATGTAAAGGTTTTAAAGGACAGTTTGCTTGACAAGCCAGGTTCTTACCACTGCTCTATCAAAGACAGAGTTCCAGACATGAAAAGAATCTATTTAATAATATTTGCAGGAATTGTGGTTTCATTAGAATGCATTCACCATAATGTAGTTCAGCATCTCCATTGTTATAATGTAATGAATAGAGTGATAGATGTTTTGATGAGGGGCCTACAGGGTTCTATGGAAATAGTGCCTATACTACTTCTGGAGGTGCTGAGTATGCGTACATTAAATTATTGAAAAAGGTGATTAGATTGTTCTAGTTAGATTCATTATGTGGCCTGAAATAATAAAATTGTTATCTTATTCAACCCATGATGCACCAACATATGCTTCTCTCAACGACTCTCTTACCCCCGCCACACCATCTCCAACCTCATGGATACTGCTGGATCATCCTCCCATTCTCTTTGGTTGGATGAGGAAGACTCTGCCTGGGACTATGAGTTAGTTTTCTTTGGTTTTGGGTTTGGGTTAGGGACGCAGCATCCGTCATTATCAGACACTGAACTCGAGCACTCCTCCTTTGATGGAATTTGCAATGGGTTTGGCATCATACCTGCTACTTGAGAATTGTTGCTTTTCTTATTTGCCGCTTGCTTCTTTGTTGGCCACTGTTTGAGGTATGACACCATCCAACATGAGTGAGTCTCTGCTACACCTCCTGCCAAAGAATGCCCAACATGTGAATTGTATGATATATCTTCTCTTAAAATTGGTTCAGAGGAAGAATCCACTGCATCACCAGTAACATTCACGCTCCCCCTTATTATTAAACCAATTTCATCAACTACCCGTCCCGCCAAAAGATACAACGGTTCAGAAACACTCTTTACGCGACATGGCTTATTGTCCAATATTGTATTCTAACAACAGAGGATAAAATTATCAGCTATCGGTGCTCGGTGTTCGTCTACAGACTTATGCCTTCTAGGGCTGATTTAGTCATGGCGCTGGCAAAAGACATGACTACTTATTTGATGGATGGGCGACGAGCAGCGACGAAGAAGCCGGGAGCGGGGGAGTTACTTAAGAAACAGCAATGATGCGAGCGAGGCGATCATCGCACGATGATTGGACTTCGGTGCTGCCGGAGATAGGAGATGTGAGGGGCAATGAGGCAGTGGCGAGGCCGCGTTGGTTGGTCGGCTGGTCTATGTCGGCTGTCGGCGGTGGTTGTAGTGGGTTGCAGTTTGCGGGCTTGTCTGTTGACGTATGATGTGTCGACGTCATGATGTGAGGTGTGATGTTCTTCTTCTTGCTTCTTCCCGCAAAAAAGGGGGTGCTACCATCAAATACGCCAAGTACTCCAGTCCATTGTAAGCCTATCAAGTCTGCCGTGACTTTGTAATATTGTTCCAATACTTTCAACATGTCTCGCACATGTTCCCATCCCACATACTTAACTCCAAAATCATTGACAATAAGTGTGGACGTGATGGATGGATGTGTGTTGTGCTTCTGCAACTCTGACTCTAGTTTACTTGTCTATAGCCATGCTGTTTGGGTCACTTTTCGAGCAATTCGTTGGCAAGAGGGGCGGCTTGAGGTAATCTGTACATTTACTTGGTGATCTCAATGAACATGTGATCTTTGGCATTACCATTGTCTTTCAGTCGATGGGAGTAGAGATAGTGGTATTCTGCTGTGTCTGAAACCCCAAGGATCGAGGTTAGAACCCCAGGGGTAGAATGTGGATGAGATCTCTTTGGGCAGTAGAGATAAAATGTACCTGTAACCTCCTAGACAAACAGTGCAACTTGTGGGAATGCTTCTACAAACCATCCAACCTTTGCGACATGACACCTGGCACCAAACATGGTGGGTTTGTCACTTCGAAAGGAGTGGCGAGATAGCTCAAGTATCTGGAAGGGAGTAATCCTGGGCGAAGGAGCCACAGCAATGTGGTGGTCTGACTGATGAGAATGGCTGTAGGTGGTGTTTAGGCACTGCTTAAGGTTTCACGGGCATTGAGCTTGTTGACCATGTAAGGAGGTGATTGGTACCAACATATGTGATGAGATCTTGGGGGATCAACCCCCTAGGCTATATGTCAGCATGCACGGCACTTACAATGAATGTCCTCCCAAGCATATGTTACTCATTTCCAATCACAAGATTTACTAAGGCACTTTTTCTTATTGGTACTGCAATTTTTGCATTGATGAATAGGCCCCCTAGTTCAGCATCAGCTGCTGATGACATTACCGCTTTTATTATTTTGCAACTGTGTGCACTGGTCCATTGTCATTGGGATCCTTTGTATCTTCACTCATGAAGAAATGGCTTCCAACACGGCTCCGTGATTTTGGTTCACTGAGATAGGAGGCGTCGCTGTGTATGGCAAGGACCATGTCACTTTTTCTGTAAGTGATTACTGTATCCTCTTGTGATGCTGCATAATCCAAGAATTGCTTGTATTTTTCCATTGTTCTTTTTGTAGGGTTGGATTGTTCGACTGCTAATGATCCTAGCACTGTGAGCATTGTTGGATTGACCGCCCATGCGTAGAACAAAAATGTTCCGGTGACTTCTTGAATGAACTTTTTGTCCTCCTTGTTAAGGAAGGAGAGGCGATTGATCCACTGGTTCTGAATATTGTGCTTTGGCGTCGTAATTTTTTGGGTTGTGGGGATATGGCTGATTCTGTGGCTTGCTTGGGCGTTTGTGTTTGAAACGTTTGGGTGCAGCCTCCACATAGCCTGGTATGTAGATGTGCACTTCTCTTTTTATATAGTCCCAATCCATCTGTAATCCACAGTATCGGCTTCCTTCTTCATCGACCGATATTTCAAACATTGGTTTGCCTGTTTTGGGATTGGGCGCTGTCAATGCTCTTTTTAGGTGCTCCACATCCTCGTCTCGTGTGTATTTTACGCCGAAGTCGTCAACAGTTAAAGCAAACGCAATTGGCCTTGATTCATGAGTCCAAAGCTGTCTTTGGTTGCTATGTCCCTAAGTTTGTATTCCTCGATTATTTCTTCGGGGGAGTCACTTAAGTTCATCCGCACATACTCGTATCGTGTCATTGGCACCATCAGATAGAAATTGCTGATGTCCAATGACATGAATTTTGCATCCGGTGTCGAGATCATACTGTTCAGCAACAGTTTTACAGTTAAAAGATCTGCAGTTCTTGTGCCTACGTTGCTTGGATAGTTGACGAGATTCCCACCTAATGTTATTCGAATTCGGTGCGGATCCTCTTTCTCTGGACGGTAGTTGGCACAAATTCGTGCATACGTTACGTCTTTTCGTTGCTCTCCCGGCACTTTGTCGTATGGGATGAAGAATAAGGCATTCGTGCCTTCAACAACTCCTTTTTGCCCTTGTGCTAGTCTACCAATTTTTTTTCAAAGGCTATAGACCACGTTTCCCTGTACTTTGGATTTTTCATTAGGTGTCGGTATTCAAGCATATCACCCATCTCGTCATCCATAACTGCACCAACTATTTCACATAATAGCTGCAGTGGGAATTTCCTTGATGCTAATTGTTTTGGTTCCAACGTTTGCTTCGTTAGTTCCATAACCGATAGCATTGCATCCAACGTGGGGCTGCCTTGCATTCGTCGTTGCAGTCTTGTGTTGTACCGTGGCGGCGGTTCAGTCCACTCTGTTCCATCTCCACGCAGTAGTGGTGGGGGTGCATCTGCATCCACCCTCGGATCACTCTCGTTCGGCTGTGAATGATCTTCTTCCGCTTCATGCACCCTTGGTGATCGCACCCTCAGTGCCGTTGCATCGTCGTCGGCAACCTTCTTTGCTGCATCTTTGAAAATTTTAGCAAGTCTTTCCAAGTCATTGAAGTTGAGTTCACTTAAATTGTCTTTTTTGGTTTGTTTTATGGCTTCTGTTAGTCCGGCTGCTGCTTTTACAATTTTGTCAGCTTTCGACACATATGGGTTGGTGATGCGTCGATGCTTGAATAAAATGGTGTCAGTTATCCTCTCCGCCCTTGTGTCCTTCATAAATACCTTGTGGCATCTATAATGGTTCAATGATGTTCCAATGTACCACGAATCCAATGAGTGTGATCCGAACAACGTTTGTTGTTCTGGATCAACAAAACACTGTGTTGTGCATCCCAGCGGTGCTAATGGTGTACGATTGTAATCGTGTACACCAGCTTCTCACGTTTGCATTACAAAGTAGATTGAGGGTTAATTCCATTCGTGGAATCAGTTGGTGCCATTCTTTCATGGGAAATGAGTCGTCACAGCCAATCATATTTGCAATGATGTGTCCCTTTGCCGTTTGGATGGCTTTTTCTGCAAGGTTACGTCTGTGATTGTGTGGTGGTACAAGCTCCCATTCGATGTTATGGGCTTCAATTGCATCTAAATACACTCTGGGTGCTGCATTATCAAGTAGTTGTTTTTAGGGTGAATTCCTTTCTCTTTTAGTCTTGTAATGATTGAGTTGTATGCCCGTATCATTTCCATTGTTTCTTTTGATCGTAGTGGTTCCATAGCAATATAGTTCCCGTCTGCTTCAAACAATATCATGATATATTTGTGTCCTTGTGAAGAAGTGATGGGAAAGCGTCCAGTTTGGTCTGTGTAAACAGTCTCAGACAAATCTTTGATTGTTACATAGATATCCCTGTGCTTACTTCTCGCCTCTGTCGATTGTGCAATTGCTGCTTCTATCTCCAGTGGTTCTTGTTTGTGCATTCGTGGAGCGTACTCCTGACTTAATCTGTCTCATGTGACCCTTACTCGTTTCATCATCTTCTGGAAAATATCCCTTTACTGCCTTCGCCGTCAAGAGTGGCCAAGTTGCGTAGTTACCTGCATTGATTGCCTTGAGCCACGTTGCTTTTGTGGGATACCCTGCCGGCTATCACTTGTTTGAGATTCGGTAATTTGTAGACACTGTTTACGTATTCGGTGGTTTCTAGCTTGTCGCGTTTTTTCATCATGATTTCGGTGGCTTCTTGACTCATCAGTGCAGTTTCAGTATTAATGTTGCTCCATTGCTGTTTCAGTGGTACCCACCACAATTTTGTTTCTGGGCACCTCCAACCTTGGAGTACTAACTTTCCTGTTGCATTGAACTTTTGAGCTTCATTTGTTAATCATGAGTCAATAGTGACTCAAACTCCACTGGAAATTGCGCAAAGCGCTGCCAGTTCCAGGTGGAACTGGCTCTCTAGGTCGAGCTCAATAGCAGCTCATTAAATCTAAGAAGCAAAATTTATCCTCTACCATGGAGATGGAGCTCTTTTTTGCAACCAAACAAACAATTTGAGCCCAAACCTATTCCTTCCAACCGTCTTTGTCAATTTGAGCCCGAACTTATTCCTTCTAAACCTATTCCTTCCAACCATGCTTGTCTGTCCCACCAGCCGTCACCCTTATACATCCCACCCTCTCAACGTACACAATCTTTTCTAGACAATACAACCCCAATCAAACAAAATATCAGTGTGACAGATCCAACGATCAAACTCAACAAACAGGTAAAATTTTGTGTCAATGATATGCCTACACAATCAATTAAATACTCTTGGCATCGTAGGGCTAAGCGACATCACTCTGTGTGTAATAAAATAAAAAAATTAACCACAATCCTTGACCGTCATCCTCGTAAAAATACCCGACGCCATCATCGTAAGAAATTGGCTAAATGCAACAAACAATCAACTACAACGGTACCTACTAGCACAGTTACTGATACAGCTTCCACTTTAGCAACAAAAATAACAAGCCCTTGGTCTGTTCTTCAAACCAAAATATTGATAGCAATAACTCTAACCGCAACAGCAACTCTGGCTACACCATTACCGCTACTGCCCGTAAGGAATTAGCTAGTCATGCTTCTGCACATTTATCATCTGTAGCCACTGGAATTCTAGATAAATTCAAAGCCACCATCGCCAAACCCACACAGCACGGTCTTAAATGCTGTGCAGATAGCGACGCTACTGACCACATGTTTCCAGACTACGGCGTCTTCACATCGTATCGAAGAACTCCAAATTGCTTGATTGAACTAAATGACAGCACCAAACTAGTTCAAGATGGTCTTGGATCAGTCAAGTTTCGACTCAACAGGAAAATCCTCTTACTTTGAAAATATTTACATGTTCCTGCTCTTTCCAAACCTCTATATTCTCTACGTCATCAAGAAGGGCTGCTGCTACTACTCTAGTTATGACTCTGGCTCTCATCTACTCTTTCCTTCATTTGCATTAGAAGTTGATACATCAATTGACAATCTAATTAGTTATGAATCTATTGGCATCATAACTTTGAACCCATTGACTAATATGAACCGCATTTTGCTACAGCTACACGTCAAGCCACCATGATCACCCAGGAAAATGAAATGGAACACGTTAAATTCAATTTCCTAGGACCCAAATCAAGACCCCTTTCACCAGCTCCATCACGACCATCCACACCTCTTTTTTCACCCTCTCCTGGTCAATCTCAACAGCAACCTTCACCTCCTCAACCAATCCAACCTCCAGAACCAATACCCAAATCAGAATAAATTCCGACCAATAAAGATTTTCTATCCAGTGCACAGACACCACTCCCACGTAAAACATTGTCATCTCCGCACGCTGACCTGACTCAACTACCTAAAGTCCCACCAGTGGCAACTCCAGGTCCTGCCAAAAAACGCATCACATTCGATTCACTGAAACTCCATCGGGACATTGTTTTTGGTGATTGCATTGCTCTAGGGGGTATAGATATGCTCTTTTGTTAGTCAACCTTCCGCTCTGCTTCCGAAGGTACACCAAAAACCTTTCATTCAGACTTCGACCAAAAATCAATTGGACCATTGAATCGCCTATCATCCAATGGCCTTGTTGAGATAACATGGCAAACCATCGTCCGCATGGCTCATGCCTACATAACTGAGAAACAAGTTGGTAGAGATATTTGGTATTATGCCATCAAACATGCCAGCATCATGGGTAACCAAGCTCCAGGTCGCCTCAGAAAACAACCCACCTCACCATTTGACTTTGTTCACGACGTTAAACCAGACTAATCCACCTGGTTTAAACTTTTCTCCCTCGGCTACTTTCCCCATCACTCCTACTAAAAAATGAAGTTTTCTTATCAACTCTAGGGAGATGCCCCATTTATCTATTATAATGTAGTTTTGATGTAACTAAAAAATGCATCAAAATAAATCAATTAGACAGTGATGCTATTTTTATTTATTTGAATAATTAAATAATACTTATTAAATGTGTATGTGTCCAATTAGGTGTGACAATGAAGCTATAGGGTTATCTGTATTGATATAGCACAAAAGCGTGGACTGTCATAGGTGACCACACCAAATGCTGCCCAATACTGTTACCAAAAATTTCAAGCCATGGCTGTAGAGTATATGGACACTAGCTTTTATCTAGCAACGGCTGTTGCACAGCAAACATTCTAATGTTTAGAGAAATAAAATTTGTATGTTGAACATTATAATAATTAATCTATTACTATTATTCATTTACTTGTAGTAAGCAACAATGAATCTATTAATATTGGTTAATTTTGGGCCTTTAGTATGAACCCATTCCTCAAAGACACTTCTGCAATGGACAGTTGGCTGTGTTTAGGCTTT
>JALLAY010001522.1:0-10189 GCA_036939635.1 Cyclotella baltica | reverse complement strand
GTTTGAAAGTTTGAGCGAGGCAAGTACATCAGCGGCACAGGGATCTTCAAAAGACTAAATCGTCCAACTTTTATCCTCCAACTGGTGTGGCAATTGACGCACAATATACATATGTTTCACTTTAACAATGTCACCGACCACTATGCGCTTAGACATATTCTTGTGATTGTTCTTTTACCAAAGGCATTCCTGCGAATTAAGTACTTAGCTGAGCGAAGCAGGACTCTGATCTCGTTATTAATAACGTGATCAACTTAGAGGAATTACAGAAACATTAATGACAAATATATTATCATATCATACAAGGCTCTTAAATGCACGCACATGAGTTGGTACACTCATCAGCACAGGAATGCAATAGGAAAGCATATAACCTGCCATCATAAAAAACTTCTTAGCACTCATACAATCCAGTGTCCAGCTCCTCGTCCTCCGTAATTGTGAGCATACTTAGTCTTCGTCTTGTTAGAAATTGGCGTGATACCTTGGCTTCTTTTCGTTTGGTTGTCTGTTCCCTACTACTATCAAGGTATCTCTTTGGGCTGTGGCAAATTCCAAGCCGGTTGCCTGTATTACTGGCATCGCTTTCCAGCTCTTTTCTTCTTCTCCTCGCCTGCAAGGCCCGTGCAAGTCTTTTTATAGCAGACACAGCTTTCTTGATTCTGGCTTTGCTACCATCGCGTTCTTCTGCAGCTCGCCTGCTTTCCTCTGTCTTTGTCTCTGTTGGCTTTTCATAATTAGAACTCGAATTAGTAGACCAGGACGTTGAGATTGTTGGAACATCTTGCAATTGAAATTCCAACTCCTCGTTGCTGCCGTTGCTTCCATTCACTTCGATGTAAGATTGATAAGCTATGCCGATGTTCATTGCGAAGCGGTGTATTAAAGTAAAGAGTATGATTGAAATACCATAAGAGCAAAGGTGAACTGTTGATTCAAGCTGATTGACTCGTCAAGTGTAAAGATGGTGAGTTACTGGCGAAATAACCGAAGACTTCATACTTGTGGCAATGACAGCAGTTATAGCGAGAATGTGCGAAAATTCGACTCTATAAATTCACTCTAAGCATTTTTCCGTTGCTATTCCTAAGTGATGGAAGTTGCCGGCGAAGTACTTGTGCACATGACAAAGCAAGAAGGTGCAAACAGTCGACTCATTTCACTTAAAGTATCATTTTTCCGTTGCTATTGATAGATGGTCTAATACTTGACCGACTGACGCATTTTCATTTTATTTCGCTTCCTATCTACATTTCGATACACACCAACGTCACCCACACGCAATTTAAATCGAATAGACTTTTTGTGTAGATGTTCAACGAATTCCATCGATACGTTCAGCTATCGGAAAGTGCAGGGTACTAGCTGGTCACAATCCTGCTCCTGTTTAGTGCGTCTTCCTTATTGAAATGTGAGGTAGCATCCACTTCCATCATCTGAACTGCCGCCTCCCATATTATCTCTAGCTCCTCATCGGTAATATCTATGTCATTCGAATGCGTCGACGATGGCATTTCTATCTCCCTCTCTGTTGTTGTCATACTAGGACTCGCTCAGTGTGCTTCTCTTTCTGTTGGCATTCTTGTGGTGACAATGAAAAATGGGTGATTCGAAATCGCGAAGTTTATATAATCATAAATTTGATTGAATTTGAATTGAAATTGAAATTGAATGATTGAGGTGTTGAGGAAATCTCGACCATTCTCTTTTACAGTCCTCCTCGACATCGAATCAATTGAAATACAATCAAACTTTTGACGAAACTACTGCGAGCGGTGACATATCGTCACAAATGAGCGAAAAGGGTGGACAAGCCGAGGCAGAGCTCAAGAATCAAATTGAACGGCTGCAAAAGCAGCTAGAGATTGCAAACCGTAAAGTAGCAAATGCCAATCACCTGCGAGAAGCAAATGAAAAGAAGTACAAAGAAGCGAAACTTAATGAGGAGATATCAAGGAAAGAGAGTGAGAAGTACCGAAGTGAACTGGTCAAATGTCGAGACCGATACCAAACATTAGAACACGATCTTCAAATAAACAAGCTAAGGAACGAATGCGCAACCGATCGTAGCAGCATAGCCAAATTGCAAGCTACCATCAGAGAAATTGAAACCGATCCTCGAAGAGATCTGCCTATAAAAGTAGATGACAAGCGACGGCTGCCTAAGCTCAAGCTGGAACTCCAGCGATTAAAGTCCAAATATGATAGCCAATCATCACTATTGGAGAACATTGAAAACTTGGGCGATATGAAGGCTGCAATGGCCCAAGCAGCATCTCGTGGAGATAAACCAATGGTTAAAAGATTGATATCAAGAGGCGTTAGAGTAAATGTTCCCGATGAAAGTGGGTACACTGCATTTATGTACGCTTGTGGGAAAGGGGAAGTTGAGATTGCTGATCTGATGATTTCTGTTGGCAATGCTACTGTAAATGACATGAATGCAAAGCTGACACCACTAATTCTGGCTGTTACCAATTGTCATGACGAAATAATTCAACTGCTGCTGAAACATGGCGCAGCTGTGGACCAACGGGACGAAATCTCATGCACGCCTTTAATCATTGCTTGTGATAAGAATTACACTGAATGTGCAAAGACTTTATTGGATGCTGGTGCAAATCCAAATGCAGTAGATAGACGGGGCAATTCACCGCTACATCATTGCGCCATTCATGGCAATGCCGAATTAGCGAAGCTACTGATGCAAAAGGGAGCTAATAATTCAATCAAGAACAATGAGTATTTGACTCCTGTAGGTAAGGCTCCGTATAAGTATTTTGTTCCGGTGCCATTTTGATTTTCTTACACTTCTTTTTTGAAAAGCAATTGCAAGAAGCCGGCGACACTTCAATGTTGTTGATGTCATGGCCAACAAATATTAACTGTGCCTGAAGAGCACCTATGGTTCTACCTGTATGTGAGGGTGCAAAAGGAGTTGATTTGCTCATACATACACATTGATAATTTGAATTCATAAATTTCATTCATTTAATTCCCATTTTCTGTTGCCTCTTTAGTGTTGGCAAAATTTATCACTGAAATCAGCATGTTCAGAAATATATTTATTCTAGCCAGTTTGAGTTTGGTGAGCTGAATCCCAAAATCTAGTGGGACATTTTTGTTGTGTTTACACGCATTCGATTTCAGCGTTGTATTTACTTATAATTAGTAGTGATAGTTCTCCAGGCTCTCTAGCCTCCAACTGGTCTGGTTCAGTTGCTCTAGAAATTCTTTCAGCACATCTGACTGTGGAATTATTGAGTACATGTTGCTTATAATGACGCCCTCCTGACCTAAATCTCTTTTTGTTATGCATTCACCACATTCATATGTCTTAGAATACTCTTCACAGAATCCAACAATCCAATGTGTCAAGGCATACATTGAAGGTGCATCTCCCAGTTTGTATACTTCAAAAGAGCAAATTGTTGTGAATCTGCATCATCACAAGAGACTTTTTATCAAACTAGTTTATGGTTAGAACTCAACATGAGTAGAGTGAAACCAAGTTGGTTATATCGTGCTCGTGTGTTGAGTTCCAAAAGAGGCAGTATGTACGGTCATAAATAGTCATTTTAATACCATTTTACTTTTAATAGATAGTAGTTGTGACGTGTTCGCAACCAGAACAAAACAACCATCAGACACCAAACCCATTGTGAGAACCGCGAGACGACACCATCGACCATCAGCAACACAATCGATCACGACAGAATCAACCATCATCAACGACACCATGAACCATCAGCAACCCGATCAAAATCATTGAGTAACATAGATGAAAGAGAGGATAAAGTTAGCTATCGGCTTTTATATTGGAAAGATAAATCAATCATAAGCAATATAATAGGATACTCACGTGACAATCAGCTAATTGAGGCTTGTGGCAGCAGTGGTGGCCACATGATTGGTATGGTAGCGACAGCGGCCGCAGCATGATGGTCGTTGGTGAATCATCGATGGCTTTTCGGTTACCTCTGATGCCGCTGGCATCTTTTGAAAATTATGAGCTTAAATGAAATGACCAAATTTGTTGACAAGAGAGCAAACAATGGAACGCTAATATAAAGTACAAGTTCCAACGCATTGAGCGATCTTCGATCTGTTGGCGAAAATCTTATTCTAACTGATTTCTTCGTACGATATCTTTTTAATAATCGTTGGCATCAACTCGTCACGATTTGGTGTCAAAGAAACGGTATCCTTTGAACATCTGCTCAGGCAGAGTGTCAACTCGTGAACAGCTGCTCATGTGGAGAGTGAACTCGTGCACAACTTGAAGAGATTATACGATCAAAATGACCGTTAATGACCCAATCATGAAGGGGCAGTATTATAGAATATCACGGTCATTTCTCATTCCTTTTTACCGGTCATTTTAATCATAAAAACAATCTTTTCAATACACCGATTCCTATGTAGTGGAGCTTGATGTAACCACTTGGTTTCTCTCGACCCTGGTGGTGTTCCATACATAACTCAGTCGCTTAGAACTGGCCCTTTCTCGTTCCAAGCGATGACGCATTAGAACCCGGTCAGAATGAGTCATGGGTGGGAATACATACTCAGCTAGAGGAACTTGAAAAAATCCAGTTCCGGTGGAGTTATTCACAGGACTACTATTAGCAAGACAAGTTAAGGGACAACCATCGCTAGATATTTTACATAATTGTTGCTCTTGTTTAAACAAATAATGACAAGTCCCGTTAAAAAACTGTCTTTCACCGAGAAAGTGTAGGTTGCGTGATGTTGCATTGATGAGCAAATGACAAAAACTGAGCCTTTGCATTGAATTTTCATCTGTTGTCTCTTCTAATGTGTTGTGAAGTTGTCCCTTGCAGGAGGAAGAATTTTCTGCCCAATAGCTTCCCGGCCATAATCCGCAGTCATAATTCCAACCAGCACAGCATATGTTTCCACAAACAGCTGCATTCCTCCTTCTTGCTCTATTTTCATGAACATCTGGATGAGCAACCGAAACATTTGAGTCAAGTTACAATGATTGGTCCCTTGGGTACCAAAACAATCAAGACAACCATCTCAAATGACTTTTTGATAGCATGCATCATACAGTGGGTTGTGCAAAACAGAGCAAATATCTTGATATTGATGGTAAGGATGAGAATTATCTTATGAATATCATTTATTCATATGTTGGTTCATTTTGGTTGTTGGTGCTTTTGAATGAGGCTAAAGATATCTTTAGTAGACTTGCCTGTAAGAAGATACTTGGCATGTTTAGCACATCCTTATTGTGAGGGACTCACCAAAGGGGATTGAATTCCAATACAGATGGTGAGCAGACACCGCAAAGAGTAGAGAACTGTTCAAAGGAGCGTGTTTCATATCATGCCAAGGTGAGAAACATAAAAGCACCTTGCTTCTTCTATTTCTATCCCAAGCACTGTGAATAATATTGCTGGTTGACACTGAGCAGGTCTTGTTTGATTCATATCAAAATGAAATGTTCCTGATCTTAAATTAATGCGGTAAACATCCAAAGAGTCTTGTTCTTTCCTTTTTAGAACCGTGCCTAAGAAGTGATAGGCATTCAAATGGAAACTCATGATGGAACAATTACTAATAAAGAAAACTACAAGCCGGAGAACCGACTTGTTGCAACTGAACTAGTTTTTCACACATGATGCACCTTCACTTTCCTGTAGCAATAGTTTTCTTTCCTTTTAGTTTCTTCAAAACCCTTCCACCCTTTTCCAAGTCATGTTTATCCTTGTGATACTGTGTTTTATGGTCTCTGAACACAACCAGCTCCACCTGGATAAGAAATACCTATTGAAAAGTCCTCCCTTCATCTTTATTGGCATCAGAACTATATCATTTTTGCTGGGAACATTATCATCCAGTTGCTTTATGGATTCTTTTTGATTGACAGGAGGTGCCTGTTATTTTGTTGGTTTGGTAGTGGCTTCCTTTTGCAGTTTATATGTGGCCTTTTTGTAGCTGCAGCAGATGTTTTTGTTGTTGTCATTGCAGATGTTTTTGTTGATTTGGGAGCCAAATTTTAAGTTTGTTTGATAGCCTGCTTTCGTTTGTCAGCAACATCCCTATCAGGACAAAATTTCCATTGCAATCACATATTTATCTCATCGGCAATTGAATCCTTGTCACCTGGTGGGAAATGATCTTTAAACAATGACATTGAGGTTGCAGTGGTTGTATTTTTTGATGAAAACAATGGCTGATTCGACAATTCAGAGGGATCATGATGAGTATGGGTGGCACTTTATCTTCCTCCCCATGCAGGTTTGATGGCACATTGACTTGTGGAGGAAGAGCATCCTCCTTGACAAGCTTTGGCATGGTTGGGGAGATGAATTAGTTGGTGGGAATGGGAATTTGCAAATAAGTTCGTTGTTGTTGGCAATGAGGGATACTATTTTTGAAAGAAAGAGAGGGGGAGACACAAGATGTGAAGACTATTTTCACACATCAGAATTCTGAATTTGACATAGAGATTAGTGCAAATTACATAGAAAATGCCTTAAGTTGAGCTATAAATAGTCCCCAGCTATGCATGTGAGGAACAAATTGAGCATTGTAAATGAGAAATCATTGAATTTACCATATAGAGAAGTATTTTGAAAGGTTGTGGATGATAATATGTAATACTTTCACAAAAAAACTACACATATAAAGTTATTGTTTCTACTTCGTGAGTTTGTTTTTAATCCAGTAAGCCGATTCGGCAAATCGGCCCACATCACCATGGTGGTGTTTGCTCCACAACTGAAGAAGAGGTTGGTGCTCATCGCTCATGGCACTATCCACCAGAGGACATCACTGTCGACTATATTGGTGAGTTTTGCTTTTGGCGGTGATGTATTCCCATGACGAGGTACCATCTTTCACAACCCTTTTATTGTTACCCACATTCATACATGTAAAAATAAATCTAATGAGAGAAGTCATCTGTTTGCAATGAATGAAGTGCTAATAAAGTTATTTGTAAGTCCAAAAACAATTTAGACTTCATTGACAGTACTGCGCGATGAGTTGTCACCATTTGCTGCAGTCAATTTGTTCACTTCTTCGGCAGAAAAGACAGTATCTCTCTCTCTTTTATTGTTGGCCCTAATCTGCAAAAATTGATCATAATCTACCACCTTTCATCTTCATCATGTTTTTGGCAGTCATCCTCAGATTCCTATTCCCTTGTTCAGTCTTGCAAAATCCTTCAAAACCTGTTTCTCTTTCTCATCTGCAGTCTATTAATCCACTTTCGGCAAAGAGTCCCTGTCATTGTTGAAGTTGGCATAAAACTAGTCTCGCTTTTCCTTTTTTCGGCTTGGGCATTGACAACCTCCAATCCTTGCCATTTGAGCAGCTTCTTGTACTGGCTTTGAGCTCAACTTTTGTATACTTGAAAGGGACAATGAGGCATTCGCTTTAAAGCTCAAGAGCTGCCATGCACTGCTTCTTCATCTAAAGCTGCTTCTCTTTCTCCACCTGATTTTGCCTCCAATGATAAGTCAAGAACATGCCATTGACACAGGCCACATCTCATCCCATGGCACAAAAGCAAGCTTAAGGGATGAATGCTTTTGCAAGGAGTTCAGTGTGTTTCTTGGAATGTGGCTTGTATATCTGTCCCCTCTTCTTCACCTCATTGAGTTTTATTTGCATGTGGTTGCCATTCCAGCCCTTCTGATCAGCAAGGCAGCTTAAGTTTTGGTGTTGAGATCTTGTATGAGAATCAACTGGAGTTGCGATGCTTATCACCTGAGTCATCCAGCAGGCATGGGTCAAAGTAGCTGCACCAACCTTGGTTCAAGCCCAGATACATTAATCATGATTAAAACAATCATTGAAATTTTTTGGACAGTCCTTTCCAGAGATGAGGTCTTTGTCACTGAAAAAGACAAGAATGATATAATGACTTTAATCATGAGGTAGACGATTCCAATTCACCAGGTTCATGGGTGATGAAGTCAAGGTTGATAAAACACCTGTCTTCACTGGACCATAATTTTGATCCATATCCTGCTAAACACCAGTAGCATTGGGCACAGCTAAATGATGAGACAAACATAAATGTTAGAAGAATGTTTGATTGATTCAATGACAAACAAAATCAGTTACAGATAGATGTTAAAGCCATTGACACTGAACTCAGTCAACAACCAAACCCAAGTCCTTTCAACTCTGGTATCAACTTTGATTGTCACATGGAACTTCTTAACATACTTCTATCGGGATACAAAGAAAAGACACCACCCAAGCAGAAATCCATGAAATTCTGAATGAATTCACTCACTTTAGATCCAATTTCATTCATTGCATTGCAATCACTGTGTTTTTGTATTGCTATATCTTTTTCTGACCATGGTTTACACGGGATGACTTGCTTTGAAAATATGCTGCATTACCCTGGATTGTACAATGGGTTGAGATAGTCCACAGATCACCAGAATGATACCCAACATGCATGATAATATATCTGAGTTAATTAACTAGTGTGATTTTGAGCTTTGTACTAACACTCCAAGCTTGTTTAGCCCAAAGAATGTTCAGAAAACACTTATGAATCAAGGTAGGAGAATGTTTCTGTAGCAAATCAATCAAATCAAATATTTCTTTCTCCTTGTATTCATTCTTTTCAATCTTCACCATCACAATTTTTTCACATATTTAATTTTATGAAAACCATATTACACCAGACTAACAATGCAGAATTTGATAAAGCATTTGCACAGTCAACAAGGAAGACGAATAGAGAATTTATTAAGCCATGTATTTTTCTGGTCCATTTTTCTCCACAGCTACGCAATGGATCCAAGGAATTGGCAATGGTCAGGCATTGTATTGTTAATAATCCAGAGTACACATTGCTACGTACTATACATAAGTATGATCGGATTAACCTTCATCCTCTATGTATCCCAGCATGGCAGCGCCCACTGGTATCACCAACATGCTAGCTTACTGATTCCATTGTATAGAACAGAGGCACAGTTTCAGGCGAAAGCTTCTTCCCACCAATGGAAAGGGCATTCGCCAATTATGTATTGCTTATGTATTTGTATATTAGAAACATTATGAGAGTAGCTCATAAATTTAGTAAGAGAGTCCGAACTATAACTATTTTCCTTAATTTACTACACTACTCTCTAGGGACAAGTACAGGTCTATTTACAGAACTTACTAATCTCCTAAAGCCCCAGGGAAAGTAGATAAGACCAAACATCACACCCACCAAGATAACACGTTGAAGAGATCACAGCCACCTTTGGGCTGAATGATGGAAATTTTACCAGCATCCAGGGCAAATTGACCCTAAAAGCCTTGCTGGCCACTTATACTAAATTCCTACGCATCCCGAAAGACAAAATAGGAATTCCCATGTGGACGAGAGCCAACGGCTCTCAAAGCGATCTACGCTTCCACCATGGCGACGATTTCCGCTCAAAAGCCGTCGACGATACGGCTCAAAAAGCATGTCACTTGGTAACCGCACGCCAGGAATCGGTTCTAAAACGGATCGGCGATGCAACGTGCAATTGGGTCGGACGATTTTGGTCCGGTATTGGCCAAGAAATGGCATCTTCTGCTCATCGAGCCGATAAAAGTTGCAATCGGCATGAAACTGGTAAGGAGACGAAACGAACGGGCGCTCGATCTGACAGACTAATACCCGCTCCGATCGGGAAAAGTAGAAAATCTCTACAGCTGTCGATCAATCGAAACCAGTGGTGGCTTTCAAGCTCACCCACAAGAAAAAATGGGACAAGCTCTAAAACTTCACCGTCATCTGAAGTGAAGAAGAGAGAATCCTTTGATAGAAAATTTGGGCCACGATCTGACCCACCAGCATTAATTTTGGAGATGAAGAGTCCACCCAGTGACAATTATTCCCCCTATGAAAATGCAAATGACAGGGTCCTAGCCCCCATTACAAATGGCCATGACTTCTATAGTTTAGAGGGGCCATCAGAGAATATTACAGAGACAACCACCCATGCAGACCACTCAGAGGAGGAAGAAGATGCAGGTGTCGGTTGCTATACCACTTGGCCACAGTCGACTGGTATAGCAACCGACAAAACGTGTCTTATCCGGCTGGTGCTCCGACAGGCCTAATGCAAACAGCTGGCGGTGTCAGCTGCTGATGACGTGGCAAAGGTGAGTGACGGTACGTAGGAGCATATGTACGTAGTGTACGTACTAA
>JALLAY010001521.1:0-10189 GCA_036939635.1 Cyclotella baltica | reverse complement strand
ACTGATGTGAAGTGACGGATGTTTGACCCGGAATATTACTGGAGGGGGCAAGGCTATTAACAGTATATTTGCACAGGATGATTACAAATGAAACGATATTTGATTCACTTAATTCGAGTAAGCACAGTAGACGGCTCATTCCAGAGCAATTTGGATGGCTCGGGGAGGCACAATCAACCGCCGGTTCCATGAGTAGTTGAACACGAAGGAGTATGGATTTCTTCTTAATTAATGAGTGCAAGGAAGGCCGTATGATTATCAACACGAGTCATCATCGAATGACTAACCAGGCTTTAACGCTCGAGTAATTACAGCAAGCTAACTTGGTATGACCAACAACCAAACCATGAAGAGCATACGTTTGTCAACAAGTCCACATTGGGAAGCCAGGAAGGTAAGGGCGAATTAAGTGAACGAAATACATAGAAAAGCAAAGGCACTTTTTTCACGTGGGGACAATCCACAAGCATCTGTGTATTAAACTTAAAATCACGCTACTTAGGGAAATTCGCGGTACAAAAGTACATACGTTAACAGGCGGCTCGAGCGGAAAATTCAGGGTTCTACCCAAACTTCCATGGTGGCCGCCGCGGACGAACGCTAACTCCCACACATAGCAACACCAATAAATTGAAGAATACACACCACCACAAACTCTAATTATAGTGCTCCAACAGGATATCTCGAAACCAGACGAAACGGCGAGGCAAAACGATCGAAATCGGACGGATCAGAGAAATCACGGACGAAGCACCACCCAAATATGAGCAACAGTGATAAATCACTATTCAACTCGTGGAGGGAAGACTCCATTAATGCTGCTTCGAGTGGCACTATCAGATCGATTCTACGCCCTCCCGGTCGTGGAGGAAGAACGAATGATAATAATAACGGTAGAGGAGGGGGAGGCCGCACCGGTGGAAGGGGATCTCAGCAGAGGAACCAAAACGGTGGACGCCCTGAATTGAACCAACAACCAAAACCAAGGTTTTCAGATGAAGCAGATGCGGTTATTCGCAATATTTTATCTCGTGAAGAGGGGACTCTCATTCAACTTGACGATGTTTCAAGTTTAGAGGGGAGGGAGAGCATAATGGTTTTGCTGATGGCAGTGGCTACTGAGGGCAAGCAATATTATAGCGATTCCAGGACAAAACTTGCACACCGATTTAGATATGATAGTGAAGAGTCATTGATCGAGTTGTTGAATAACCCAGAACTTCTCAAGACAAAAGTCAGCTTCCTGGATAAAACAAGAACTAAGGGGGGAGGCCCAACAATGTTCACTGCTCCAATCGATTTCAAAGGGGTAATTGGCCAGACGGCGATTGATGCATATGGAGTTGCGAATACTCCGGATGAACTGAGAGCAGCAGTTACATTCATAGCGCAACAATATTTTCGGCGCAACTACGATCATACTCCTCAACTTAAAGAATGCTGGGACAAACTGAATGAACTCAGCACGGACAAGATTGAGCAATTTGTGACTAAAGCAGCAGTGCTAAGGAAATGGCTTGATTCAATTGAGGGACCGCAATGGTCTCCAGTTGACATCCCACTCTTTGATTATGGACGAGCTGTCAGGAAAGCAAGCCTGGACGAAGCCAGCCAACAAATTGAAACGCCAAATCCCTTTAGCAGCCTCGCTGAGCCCGAGGAGGAAGAGAATTCGGATGCCACCCCAAAGTCATCAAACTTGCAACCTCCAAACAAAGATTCAGGTGAGCTACAAGGTAGCCAAGGGAAAGTCGAGCAAGTGAAAGCTCTTAAAATTGCACAAGAGAACTTAGACAAGAGCCTTGACTTACCATCGATTGCAATCACCCTTGACGAAGATGCAATGTCCACAATGAATGATAATGCACTTCGTAGCTATTTACGCACAAAACTAATGGCTTTCAATCTCACCCACTTCTCGGACAATGCAGAAAGGCTAACAGGAATCTTACTGAAACTGAATTCAATTGGTCTCATGAAGTGCATCTCCGAAAAGGGCAAATTATTGGAAATTGCTAAGGCAAATGACATACTTCCAGTGACAAGAGTAGATTCATCCTCACCGTCAAAGCTCATGGGAGCAGGGCCGTATGTCTCCAACAAAAGTGCAACCTTTGTGATAGAGCTTACAAAGAACCATAGTGGGAACCAAAATGGCCCGACCGTTCTTTGCATTCTACTTCGTAAACTATTCCCACTTGTATCATCCACAATGGGTCAAGACCTACGTATCAATCCCGTCAACCCAGCTGCTACAAATGCACCCATCTATGATATGGATCAAGCAACAAAAATGGCAGGCCAGATGCAAGGAGTCTATATTACGGAGGAACGTAAAGAAGCTTGGAACAGCCAACTCATTTTCCAATTCAGTGTATCGACAACACTTGACATGATCTTCTTGATCAACAAAATGACCAGTACAATCTCCGGTGAGAATGAAACATTCCAGAGCTTCCTCAAGAAGGAGAACATAACACTTCGTGTCATCTCAAAGTCGAACTCATCTCGGAAGAGGGTGGCTGTTATTTATAAAAGCACCCGATATGATCACCCCTCCGAATGCTTATCGGAGATATCTGAGCAGCTAGAAGAGGAAGAGAGATATGGACTAGAGTACGATAGAGTAGAGCTTCGATGGGAGAAAGTTACTACAACGAAAGGGGACAAGGCAGCTTTCATGCAATGCATCTATGCTGATGAGTCAATCGCTACTGAACTTCAAACACGCCTGGTAAAGCTCAATGTACCACTAAGCCCAGCCATACACCCAAGAACGTATGATTGGGTATTTCATGCCGGCACAGAAACCACACCGAGTTTGGAGTCAGATGCTACTAGCAATGAATTCACCATGGAGGATGGTATTGATCGGCAGCTTGCATATAATGCAAAGACTTGTTGTATTCGCGTTACGGGCCTTGAAAAATTGGATTTCTTTCATACCTGCCCACAACATGATAAGCAAGGCCAGCCTGCCGCTTCTTCAATTTCCCTTGCAGGTCGAATTTTAATGGATGAAGAACTATTAAAGGATTCCAATGGGAACATAATTGATTCCCCTTTTCACAAGATTCTGCGTAAGGAGAATGGAGCCTACTTCCTAATCGGTGACAAAGATAATTATATCAACATGGATGAATTTGCCCATGAGCAGTTAGGGGGCTACTTAGAGAAAATGCTAAAGGGAATGGCAGAGTCAGAACTCTGGACAGGGTGGCAAGTCCATGCTGAAGACCCTAAACTAAAGCTCAAAGCCTTACAACAACAACAGGTGTTGCCTGCAAGCGAGGAGTCGATAGAATCAAGTGATTCAAGGGAAAGCCCAAGCCCCTCCCCACCTAAAGCCAAAGAAAATGCTACCCCACCCTCCAAACTCCCATTTGCCCAATCCACGGATCTGCTGCATACTCAAAATGCTCTACCTCTTCCACCCAACCCGCAGCGGCAACAATACATACAGCCTAGCCGATACAACCCCTATCAGCCTCAGGCACCAATGAATGACCAATCTGCTCACCCAGTGGAGAACTATGGAAGCATTGGGGCTACGACAGTGATCATCCCTCATAGTGGCAAACCTATGCAACCTGATGAGATGCAACGTATCGTGGATGGGGTTATAAATCAAACTAGAACGGTCATTGGCCAAGAGTTTGAACGTTGTGCACATTTGATCAACCCAATTGGGCGACTCGGGGCACTTTTGGAAGACAGAGACCGCTTCCTCTTGAATGCCATGAATGAAATAGTAAATCAGGCAATCTATAATGTTTCGGTTGGGAACTATGATCCTCTCAGTTTAGCACAAGTGCGCCAACGCCAAGACATGCATAAGAGTCACCCGAATGATGGGGTATCATCGATTGGGAGCAATGTGGATGAGCAAGAGCTGGCACCTGAGGAGGCGAAACCTACAATACAAGACGAGGAGAAAGGAGAGGCTATCAAATCTCCGGATGACTCCAGTGTAGCTGCAAGTGAAAGTACGGGAGAGAAAATAATCAATCATGAAACATTTTTCACTCCCGCGACAAAAGCTAACACAGCAAAGATTGATGAGTTAGTGGATCAAGCTTCCAAAAACCTAGATCGAACACAATTAGCCTTTGACCAATACGCATCCAAACTAGACGCTAAAGAAGCAATTGCCGATGCGAATACGGATATCATTACCCCTGATACATCACAGCTCAAGCAAGAACTGAAAGCTCTGGAGCAGATAGATGCGGTCAAAAACTGGGATGATACACCCAAGAAATCTACGGGAAATGAGGATACAGACAATAAAGGCTCACAAGAATCATCTGTACACTCACGTGAACCCTCCGACAGCACCCCACCCAGTCCTGATGGAACAACTAGCTCTGTAGCCAGTAGACTACTTAAGCTCCGCAAAAAGTCAAACCAATCTAAATCTACTACCGTTGAACTGCGACCTCGCACCAATCTTAAATCAGCTAAGCCGACTGAAAGAGATGCAACTTAAACTTCCATGGACCCGAAGGAAGGTCTCAGCTTTTACTCCTGAGAGCCAATACAAAGATATCCCAGCCTTTGGGTCCGAAATGAGGGATAAGGAAGCGCATGAATGCAGAATCGCATTTCAGAATATAAATGGACTCCAACAATCTCACGGCACGATAGCTGCAGGTGAGATAGGAAGCATGGAGCAACTGGATATCGACCTTCTTGGAATGGCCGAAACCAACATCGTATGGAACAGTAGTATGAGAGAATCGCTCAATGCTACATCAACAATTAAATTTGGCGCAGCACGATGCATTGCATCGTCATGCAACACCACGAAATCAGAGGGGTACCTTCCCGGCGGAACAGCAATGATAGCTCGTGGACGATTATGCGGTAGGATGCAACAGTCTGGAGCTGACAACTGGGGGCGTTTCTCATGGATGGCACTTCGTGGAAAGAAAGGTGGTGGTATTCTAGTCATTACAGTGTATCGAGTATGCCAAACTGCCGGCACTCAAACTGGAGAAGACACAGCATATGCCCAACAATGGGACGCTATGCGGGAGGCTGGGATTAAAAATCCAGATCCGAGGAACATGGTCCTTACAGATACGGCACAATTGATTGCCGACTGGGGCCAACAGAATTACCACCCATTGATATTGATTGATGCTAATGCACCAATTGATGAGGCTCACCTTGCAACATTTATACAACAACATGGTCTTTGCGACATTATCACCAGTATAAATGGGGATACACCGCCACCAACGTATGCGAGAGGCTCGAAACGTATTGATTACATATTGGGGGATGAGTTTATTAAACTCGCAGCAGTCAGATCAGGTGCTTTAGGTCTTCACGATGGAGTTTCTCATTCAGACCACACCCTTCAATTTGTGGACTTTGATGAGCGGCAACTATTTGGCAACGCTTCATTTGTCCCCATTAGCAGATATGAACGCGAATTTAAGCTTTTCAATGTCAGAAAGAAAAAGCTATTCCAAGACAAACTGCTCGAAATTTACAAACACCAGAGGGTGGATGAAAGAGTCCAAGCATTAGCCGATAGATTCACGGAACAAGGCTATGTTACGACTCAGGATATTCGGGATTATCAACTGCTCGATAAGGAACTGATCCAAGCAATACTAGCCGCGGCTAAATCAGTCAGTAGGAAGGATTATGGATACCAACGATCTGACCCTCTCTGCCGCGCAGGTGAAATAATCAGACTGCACAAGGGAATTGCATCCTGTCTTCGACTGGGAATTGGATACACTGATAAAGTGAAGAAGCTTGCACAACGCCTCAAATATGAGCTTAGGCAGATTGATTCCATCAGTAAGAAGGAAGCTATCAGCAATATCTCAAAGGCATGGCTTGCTAAACGAAAAATCCAACAGGAAGATGCAGCCCAACGGGCGAAATGGTTAGAAGACTTAGCAGTGGAAAAGGCCGCCGAAGGAAATGGTGATGCAGAATCCACCCTACGGCAAATGATTCTATCCACGAAACGGAAAGGTTTATTTCGTAAACTCCGAGGCATATTTAAACCAGATTGGTCATCACTCGACTACATTGAAGTCCCGAATGAGACATGGTATCTCAGCGCTGACAAGTCAGAGCTATTTGAATTTGATAATGGGATGTTCATTTCACACCGACAGGTTGATGACCATGTCTTCGACGCATACGGAACTATCAAGGTCCTCCCATCAGATGTGGTGACCGTGGACGTCGAGAGGTCAGGGGATTCAATATATGTCAAAAACCCCGATTCAATACAACCGGACTCATGGAGGAAAGTTACAGAACCGGAGGAGATCGAATGGTGGCTACTCAAAAGAAACAAACGCCATCTACAGCAGATGTATGTTGAGCAATGTCCACCAACAATTGATCCAATAGCTCCACTTTTACAGGATTATGGCACTTCTTCATTGGCAGATCAAGTACTGGATGGTACACTGGATATAAACGAGGTGGAAATGAGTGAAGAACTTCGCCGCTTTCTCGGGCTGCTGAAGATGTCTGAGACTGAGCGAAACCACTCTGTGCCTAAGAGAATGTCCCGTCAGGACTTTCAAGCAGTCATGAAAGCGACCTCTGAAGATACCTCATCCTCACCATCTGGGGTGCATTACACCCTTTGGAAAGCAATTAGCGAGAATAATGACTTGAGTGCAATTCACGCAACAATGCTTAGCCTCCCATTTGAATTTGGCTTCATAGTCGAACGGTGGAAGAAACTTATTGACTGCATGCTAGAAAAGAAGCAGAAAGTAAGGAGAATCCACATTCTTCGAATTATTGGCCTGATGGAAGCTGACTTCAACTCAGGCCTCAAATACTACTTCACACGATACATATTGCCAAACGCCGAAATATCGGGGATATCGCATAACCAATGGGGGGGGCGTCGAGGCAAGAGTGCTATCCTGTGTGCACTACGAAAAGTCTTGACTTGGGAATATTTTCGCTATGTCAAGCAAACGATAGCCTCCTTTCCGGGAGATCTCCAATCAAATTTCGATAGGATGATTCCTAGTATGAATTCACTCTTCACGCAGCGAATGGGAATGCCAAAGAATGCATGTAAATGTCGGGCCACTACTATCCGTAACTTCGAAAGACATGTGAGGACAGCTGCTGGGACATCAACCGACTTTTATACTGAAGATGGAGGTGACACCCCACTAGGAGGCGAGGTTCAAGGAAAAGGAGACTGTATGCAACTCTGGATCCTACAATCGGACATTCTTTTGAAGGCACATGAGGATATGTGCGACGGAGTTACCATGGTCAGTGCTGATAAACAATTATACAGCAGGAGAAGTGGGGACGCATATGTGGACGACAAGGATACACTTGCGAGCGCACCTCTGACAAATACAGCAGATGAAGCGATCGACAACCTCCAACACCATGCACAAGCTTGGTCCACATTAGTGAATTTGGTTGGGCAAGCACTTGCATTCCACAAATGTTTCTGGCAACTTCTCCACTGGATTGCGGCAGCTGGGTATTTCTTGCCCGCTTCAAGGCAATCATTTGCTGATAAAGAGATCTACATCACTGACCACAGAGGCATTCCATCAAAAATTGAATTCCGACCATCAACTAAAGCCAATAAAGGACTTGGGTTGAACATATGCCCAAATGGCGACCAGAAAGAGGAATATAAAGTCAGGCTAAATAAAGCCAACACATTCTCGTCTCAACTTTGCAATAAGCGACTATCCTTTGGCGAAGCATGGACAGCGCTTATGGTATGCATTCTACCAAGCCTAACATATCCGATGGCACTGACCCAATTCACGCAGCGTCAACTCAAGAAATTGACAAGCATAATAGATGAGGCCATCTTACCAAAGCTTGGTATTAGCAGGAAGACGCCCCGAGTTATGGTACATGCCCCAAATGAACTGGGCGGCATGAACATTCCCAGTGTGGCAATCTCGCAAGATCAGAAAAGTATCTCTCTCCTCACCCGCCAACTTCAAAATGATTCAGTCTTAGCAAATGACTTAAAGATCGTCATTAGCCAGGCACAGTTGGAATCAGGTTTGATAGACCCTATCTTAGAAATGCCGGATATTGATATCCCATATCTGGAGTCTGGAATTATTAAACACGCACGGGAACGTCTTAAGGCAATCAGTGGTAGTATACACATTGAGGACATATGGACGCCAAGATTGCTACGCGAGCGAGATGAATCCATCATGGCTGGGATACTACGCTTGGAAGGTGTGACTGTTGGTGAACTCAGACATGCCAATCAATGTCGAAAATGGCTTCGTGTAATCACATTAGCGGAATTGTGCAGTAGCGATGGGAAATATATCCCTGCTAATAGATTCAGTGGGAGATGGAGGGCACAATCTAAGCTTAACTGGCCGAGACAACCCATACCTACAAAGGCAATGTGGACAACCTTCCGCCGACTAGTCAAGCGAGCAGTCTGTACGAAGAGTAAATATACTTGGACGCAACATGATGTAAAACTTGACAAAAGCCTGGGGAAGTGGATATCTGCGGATTCTCACATAAATTTTGACTGGCTCCAAACAGAATCAACATTGTACAACCGTATCAAGGGAACTGGTACATCATCATACAAAAGCTACATGAAGCAGGGTGACACATGGGTGGAAACACAACTGGTGCATGATCTACCAAATGAGGCACACCCTGCTGATGTAACTGTTGATGACACCAATATTACCCTTCATTCAAAATACAGGTGGACATCAAAGTCAGAACCTGCTAAACCAACCGAAGATCAAGCCGCCGAAGATCTCAACACCAGCGTACTTGAGACTGCTACGACATTGATTGCATGTTCAGACGGATCCTTCGATCCATTTACAAAGAAAGCAGCTTTCAACTGGCGGATCGTGACACCGGAGGAAACAGGCCTGGTGGAGCATAGTGCACCCATCCAGACGAATCCGAAATTCATGAATTCATACAGAGCCGAACTAGCTGGATTGCGGAGCTTGATCCGATTTATCTATAATAGAGGTCTCCACAAACAACGTATTGAAATGAACTGCGACAACGAGGGCTGTACGAAGGTTCTTACTCAACTGGTTATTGATCCCTCGTGGATTGACCCGGAACAGCCTGAGGCAGACCTCCTTCGTTCTATTAGTAAATATCTTGAAGAGTTTGAAGACCCCGTCTTTCCATGGGTTGAGAGTCACCAAGATGATGACACCCCATTTGAGGAACTACCTCTCCCAGCTAGACTGAACATCCAATGCGATAAAGCTGCAAAAGAATGTATGCGCAAGAGCACACTGTCTAACAGCCGGCCACCTCCCCTGGAAGGGGCAAATGCTACATTATACATAGGCAACAACATGGTGACTACAAAAATGGCGGAGCAAATTCACTCTGGCCTCATGGAACAGCCGATGCGCGAATATACTATGCAGAAATTCGAATGGACTCGCAACCAATATGATGAGGTAAACTGGGAATCGTTAGGGACTGCCAAGAATCGATTGCCAAAATACCAATCAATCCGAATATCGAAAATGTTATTTGAATGGCTCAATGTTGGGAAACAGAAACAAAAGATGCAGCAAGAATCCATTTGCCCGTGCTGCGGCACTGCAGACGAAGACTTTCTACACCTATACCATTGCCCAAACGAGAAAATGCAAGAGACATTACGCACTGCCATCAAAACAATGAAATCAACACTGGCTAAGAAACAACTTCCATCATCAACCTACAATGGATTGATCCATCAATTTTGCCAGGCTGCCCATGCTCCGCATCCGGACAATACCTACAAGGAAACTCCAGATAATATATGGAACGTGATGGAAGCACAACGGAGGCTAGGCTCCACATCAATACTTAAGGGTTTACTTCACGTTGATTGGACCTACGACCTACTTCATAGCCAACGCTCTTCTATTCCCACAAAGAAACGAAAGAAAAATCCAATGGAGCTCACGACGATAGCTATCCAAGCGATTTGGCAAGTCTTCGAAGAATTGTGGAAATGCCGGTGTAACATATTGCACGGCAATGACAACGAATTGACCGAAATCGAGGCATCACGGATTCTAAACCGACTCCTCGAATTCAAACATAACAAATATTCAATGTTAGCCCACTGTGATTTTCATATTATTGAATACCCAGTCACTACAATACGTGAGTGGCCACGAGACAAAAAGCGAGCAATCCTCCG
>JALLAY010001520.1:0-10265 GCA_036939635.1 Cyclotella baltica | reverse complement strand
ATCTAAGTTAAGTATAAGTATAAGTAAATAGAGAAAAGTGTAAGTATAAGTAAGGTAAAAAATGGTTTACTTAGCTTACTTTTACTTATTTTTTACTTATTTACTTATGAGCACTTGTTTTAAATTTGACAATCCATAGGCATCCAGAAGGTTGAAAAACATTAAAAACCAAAGATACTACAATTGTTTGTACAATAACAATAAAGATATTCTCTTAAATTTAAATTTCATTCATGTGTAACATAGAATCATTTTCGGACCACATTGTCTAAAAATCAACAACTCTGTTTTTCTACTATGGTCTCCTTGGAAGTAATTCAAGCCCATACACATCTCATATCTCATATTGATTAAATGTAGTTGGTAAGAACCCAAAGATATCATCCAATATCAAAACAATTGTTTTAACTGAGATGATCTATGTTGACAGGAGTGATGTGTTTCAATCGGTTGACTATACATAAAAAAGCATTGTACAGAATTTCATTAATGATCAAAAGAGACCGAAAAAAATGAACCTATACTATTTTCTAAAAAATCACATCATTTAAACAAATTGGGTTCATGGTACTACTGACCTCATAACAATTGTCATTTTGAAGAGAATAAGATAAAATGAGACAACTTAGGGTAGAATGCTTTCAAGCGATTTCGAATCAAACATGCTTGAATCCACGGTTCTTTATAATGAAAACGCAACTGTTTTTCTGATTGAAACTGTCCATCTTATTTTATCATAATTTGTTTTCACAACAATTTACGGTAGATCAGTAGTTATTCATTTTTCAAGGAGATCTCAAAAAAGGTAAAGGGGCAAAATCAGAAGAAGTGAATATAAGAAATCACAAAGATGGGAAGGAGTGTGATACCTAATCATTGTATCAAGAGCAAAAGCTACACCATGTCTTATTTGTGTATCTTCTTTCCCTATGACAAATAACATTTTGCCCTATTTCATACTTGCAGTTGCTATAAATCCATTAAGCATTTATTTTCTAGTGAATTTTCACTTAGCTCACTAATTGAAAGTGTCCAATATGTGCATGTAAATAAAGTCTTCAACACTCAAAACAACAAAGTATCAAGAGGGAAGCAATAAGATTATGATGATCACTTTTGATGATGAATGGTCAATAGGGAACAATATTCAATTCCTCCATATGTCCACAACTCTCTTTTACCAACACTTTCAAGCATTCAAGTGATCTGAGCCACTTGTTAGAAACAAGTTCACATTTAGAAACAGAAAAATGACCCTTTTCTTATAAGAATGTCACAGTAGTTTATGCACTGTAATACTCTCATAATTTGGCACAACAGATTATTTGATTCAAGTTCTTCGAGGCTTGTGACTGATTATCTACCCTTTGATTTTCATCCTCAAAATCACACAAAAAGACTCTTCTCTCTTTTCTTTGGAATAGGAATTTTACCCACTGGGCTTCTGAATTCAATGGCATGTATTGATGGTTATTATGATGAATATACCAGAGTATTGACAAAAAATGTGTCAGTAACAGATGAACAAGATGTAGGTTGGCAAGGTAATAATGCATTGAAAATATGTGATAACATATATGGAAAAATAACAACACACCAAAAAGCTAAAGAATGTGATCTTTTTATTAGGTCATAATGTAATATTTTTCAATTTCTAATTTTGAGGAGTTAAACATTCATGCAACAGATGATGATAATCTTTCTTGCTATTTGGGTAAGACTTGGACTACGACTTATTAGCTTATGTATTGCTCTGCCAGAACCGCATGAAGACAAGCCTGAACCACATATGAATTCCATCTTCCTGTGTGTATGACTACAATGTTTCTAATTTGATAAGTGATATTAATGTTGACCTATTGGCAATGATTCGCCACAATACATTAAGTTTTACATACATGGAAGAGAGTATGAGCTCCAGCAAATATTGCATTTCTAATTCTTCAGTCTTTGAAGATACATGGCACAACAAAAAAATCATCAGGTACTAAGGAGATATTGAGTTCTTCTCTTAAGAGATTACTAATCATTTCCATGCACTAAACAGAATGATATGATATGGTACATTAAATACTTATTTTGCAAACTCGACATCACATAAATTCACATAAATGTCCTTGTTGGCAGTTGCCACAACTGGATCATCTCACTTCTGGACCTTTTTAATGAAAGTGTACATCAAGTCTTCCTCCACTGGACCACTCAAGCTCGTTTCCATATCAGTCTCGCTGATCAGATCACCAAGCAAGAGATCTCCATGGACTTCAAAGGAAATTCGACGCTGCCTCGTCACGACTTTATCCCCATCATCATCCAAATCAATCGTCTTCATGAACACAGCAGCCTCCCTGAAAGCAGGAATAGAGAAGTACATGAAGGGGTCATTGGCCTTGAGCAATTGCGCATCTGATGCCTTGAGGTCACGGAGGTTGATTTGTTTTGGGGCTCTCTGTTGGAATGTTGGTACGCTGAAGGTTCGCCCGCAGGTTTCGATTGACGGAGAAATTGTCACTGGCTTGTTGTTTGGGTTGTCGTTGGTGCGGCACATTTTGTATTGTAAGTATTACTTTTACGATGCAGTAGTCGTTCGGAGATTATGAATGAGTGAGATTTATGAACAAAGAAAGTGAGAGCGTTGGATGAGTGCGAGTAGTAGCTGTCGATTGCTCCGAATCGGCCTTGTGACTATTTTGGCGACAGATGAAGGAATCGTCGAAGAGGCGAAATTCTCATTTAATCTTCTACAGCGAACATAGAGAATCAGCCTTCTCAAAGGCCTTATCGAAGGATCAATGAGCCCAATGAGAATTTCTTGTTCCTTCGTTACTGAGTTGGTTAGAAAATGAATGACCTCGCAAGACTTCGCTCGAAATGTGACCCGAATACTGAGTAAGTATGACTGAGTCACCAAGTCAGCCTCCGCGATGGACATAGTATAATCAAATTGAGTAAATAATGTGGCTTTGACTCACCCCACCACAGGGGCATAAGTCTTCGCCGTAGATTTACGCCAATTTTTGCGCTAACTTCCAAGTATTCAGGTAGCGCAAAAATGGGTAAATCTACGGCGCAGCCGTCTTCACGTACACCCATTTTCTACTCGGGCTGTCTAGACACCAATGACTACCCATCATCCACCACAGCCCAATACGAGAATCTATGTGGTTGGTATGGATGTTGTGTTGGTATTGATAGTTTCGAAATACTAGCATCTCCATGGCCTTCATCCTTAAATGTAGCGATTAACATTACTAATAAATTCATGCATTTCAAAACATAATTTATATATCTGAAGAATAGTACACATGCAGCGAGTGGGATAAATTAGGCGTTGCCTACCCTGCGGGCACAACTTTACGCAGTAACTTTCATGAGTGTATATTGGGCCAAACCTTGTTGGATACATTAAGGATACCTATTATTGCATTTAGGAATCAGTATTTAGAAGCGTTCTCATTTTACATCGTCCATCTCATGCAGTCTCTCACAGTCTCTCACCACTATCTTTGCCATCAAACCGAGCCATCTTCCCCGCGTGGATTCGTTATCCACTCTCGTCTCTTTCCATTACAATGCTTTCACAGCCGCCCTGCAGCAAATTCGATGGTACCCATACAAGCAAGGTGGTACTCTCCGCGACTTCTGTCGGATCCAGAACTCCATGCATGTGTAACGGTTTGGCTCTCGTGCTCATAAAATTAATTCAAGACCAATTATCTACAGAAAAATACTAACAAAACCAAGAAAGAAATCCACCATGCGGCTTGTATTTGCAATCGGATTGATCGCTTTCTCTTCTACCACGGCAGCTGCCTTTTCTCACCATGGACATCCTGCCTTTGTCGCTTCCACTGGACGCAATACCAAGATGGCCTCTGCCAATTACAAGCGGCTCCCATCGCTCTTAATGTCCACCATATCAGAAGTAAATGCGACCAAGACTGAATATCTCCCCCTCACGAACATCCCAGATGGAAAGGAAGAAGCCTTCCCCGGAGCAACGATTGTGAATGGAAAGATTGATATTGTTTCAGACGAAGTCCCCGAACCTAATCTTATGAGGCCTAAAGCTGACCCCCAGACTACCTCATGGGAAGGGATTCAGAATCAACTGATTAAGAACTTTAAGTATGATCCCAAAGATTTAGAAAAGTATGATTATGAGATGGAAGATAAGGATTCACTCCTTGAGATTTACAAGGCTATGCAATTGGCGAGACAATTTGAAGTAGCTTGTAACAAACAGTATATGGTAAGTAAAGATCGCCTAGATTCAACTGTTTTCACGCCTTGTGCACTAATCACCTCATTTTCATTTTGTATGTGACAGGCGGGAAAGATAAGAGGCTTCATGCACCTTGATAATGGGCAGGTAAGCAGCAAATATGTATGATATTCTTGCAACTTGTGCAGCTGTCAATAATTCTTAAATTAACATGTTCTCAAACAGGAATCAATTCCGGCTTTCATCAAAATGGCGCTTGGCAAGTTAGACAAGAAATACTCTTACTACCGTGAACATTGCCACGCTTTAGCCTCAGGTATGTTCTTACAACTATTACATCATATAAGAATTTGTCAAATATAGTGTCTAAAAAGCTTGTTTATTTATATTTGTCAACCATAGGTGTTGATCCTAATAAGATCATGGCCGAGCTATGTATGAAAGATGGAGGAACTTGCCGTGGCGCTGGTGGTTCAATGCACATTTATGTAAGTATTATGCATGGTTATCATCTTCGTCCTGTATTAACTACTTCTTAATGTGTTTAATTCAACTATCGTATAGGACAAGCCAACAAGGTTCCAAGGGGGCTGGGCATTGGTCGCAGAGCAGCTTCCTTACGGAGCCGGTGCCGCGAAGAGCATCCTGTTAGATCGCGAGTTGGGCCTGACGGAAAAAGATCTGGACAATGGAGACGTGATCAAAATCGATGCTACTTCAGAATGGGACGAAAAGGACTGGGAGAAATTCCAAGAGCGCTTAAAAGATCCTCATTCATCAACTGGTGATGGCGACAATAGAATTGCGGTAGTCTTTGTTGGTGATGGAGGCTCTCAAAATGGACGATTGCCTGAGATACTGAATGCATGCTCAACTCAGAAATTGCCGCTGCTGGTTGTTATTATTGATAACGGTGAGGCCACTTTATGAATTTTTACCATCCCTATGTTCTCAGCCAACGCCTAACCTGTTTGTACCTTCATTAGGACGCGCGATCAACACATTCACCAAGGATGTGGCCTCCAACACATTCAAGTACACCTTAGGAGAACATTATGAAGTTCCAGGTGTGTACGTGGATGGTTGTAATGCTGTAGACGTCGCCAAGGCTGGCAGGGCTGTGGCTGACTACGTAAGGAATGGCAATGGGCCAGCGGTCATGCAAGTTCATACCTATAGGTTCATGGGACACTCACCAGCCGATCCAGAACACGAGCGTGGAAGGAAGGATGAAAAGGCATGGGCTAAAAAGTTTTGCGATCCAATCAAAGAGTTTGAGAGCAAGTACACAGCAAACAACATGCTGTCTGTCGAGGAGTTGGATGCAGCCAAGAAAGAAATGAAGAAGGTCGTTCAGGACGCCGTGAAATTTGCAGATGACAGCCCTGACCCCCCAGCCAATCTAGCAAAGCAGTTAGAATTCCCAACTCCCATCGAAGCTGATTACAATGATTTCTCTGCTCCTCTATTCGCTGATTCTGTAAATTCCCGCACAATTTCCTCTGAACAGATGGAGACAATTACAAAACACTTAGAAGCTCTTCGCGCCAAAGCCAAAGCCGGAGAAATAACCATTTCCGAAGCAGCCAACCTCGCTATCCACGAAGAAATGCTTAGAGATCCATCTACAACTATGCATGCAGAGGATTTGCAGGCTGGGTCTTCGTATGGGCTCCCAGGATTTACCCAACAGACATACGGAGAGCTCCGTGCATCTGATGAGATCATTGACGAAGGTCATTTTATTGGGAAGGGAATTGGAGAAGCAATGAATGGTTATCGACCAATTATTGAACTTAGTAAGTTTGTCATTGGTTAATCTTGTACTGAGTAAAAACTGCAATCTCACCACGTCTTCTCATTCCATGTTAGTGAATACAAACTTTGGTATCTATGGAATGGCCGAGATTGCATCAGCCGGAAATACCTACCTTCAAAGCGGCGGTCAGTTCAAGCTACCAATGACAATCCTCGGTGCTGGTGGCACAGCTCCAGATCAAGCACTTGGTGCTGAACACAGCCAGCCTCTTCATGCTTACATTATGGGTATTCCAGGTTTGAAAATAGCCACTGCAGCATCTCCTGAAGCTGCCTATGGCATTACCAAGAGCATGATTCGCGATGACGGGCCATGCTTCCTGATTTTCCCAGTCAAGATGATGAAAGATGTAAGGGGTACAGTTGATTTTGGAAAGTGCATGCCACTCAAAGCGGCTTTACTCCACAAAGCTTCAGAAGAGAGTGTCAAGGCTGGAAAGACAGCTACAGTCTTGACATATCTCCACGGTGTAAAAGAATCAACTAATAGTATCGATGAGATTAGATCAGCAGGACTAGATATTGACCTTATCGAACTTCGTACTCTGAAACCATTAGATATGGAAACAATACGCAAAAGCCTAGAGCGAACAAACAAACTGATTATTCTCGATGAGAGCACCAAGAGTGGCGGGGTTGGTGCCACCATCAGTTCAAGTGTTTCTGAAGAGTTGTTTGATTTGTTGGACGCGCCTGTATTGCGACTTTCTATGGATGATGCACCAGTACCTTATGCTAGTTCAATGGAGAAGATTGTTGTAAAACGTGGAGCGGATCTCGTGGATGGAGTGAAGAAAATTTGTTCTGGAAATTTTTAGCTTGTGCCTCTGAGTTTGCTTAGAGTGGCAGATGAATTGAAATTGTATAGGAGAATGGGGTGATTCACCTACTTCTTGTAAAGTAAGACAAAACCTCAGGTATTTCATCATTATTGAATTATAGAATTGGTCGCTTCTCAGCACACATACATACCTCATAGGAGAAGTCACATAAATCTGTGGCTTTTGTTGGAGCATTTGACTTTGAGCTTTTAGGCTTATCATACCGTCACTTTTTGCACTTTTAGATTTTGAGTTCTTCGATCCATTTTCAAAGAAGATTTGATTCAGATCAAAAAAGTCTTCAAATGATCAATATAACATGTAGTTGGTAATAGAATTGAAGAACTTCAGCACAAATTGTGGTCATTGAACTTGTTTTTAAGAGTTATTTTGCTTGGCAATTCACTAGCAAGGAATGATTGAACTGCTTTTGCTATTGCTCATCAGGTGATATATCAGCATCCATGAATTGATCAAGTGAATGAAGGGCCGACATCTTCTCTCATCACTCTTGATAGGTTATTTGCATGTGTAATTCAAGGTAAAACAGAGTTTAAGAGTATTTTGCTTGACAATTCACAAGCAGTTAATAATTACTGCTCTCTTTGACTGTTGCTTATCAGATGATATATGAGCAGCCATGAATTAATCAACGAGGGTGATGGGCCAACATCTCTCATCACCCTTGATAAGTTAATTAAAGTATGATTGAAGGTAAAATTGAGTTTAAGAGTTATTTTGCTTGACGATTCACTAGCAATCAACAGTTATTGCTTTCTTTTTCTGCCAATTATTAATAACATCTCCTTGATGGATGGTAAAGTGCCATGGAAAAATATTTGCACTTACATCAGTGGTCATTAGTGAAAATTGAACAAAATAACATTATACATAGACAAAACTCACACAATCTCTCACAACTTACCTCTATTGTTGCACCCACTGCTAAAATTAAGTTGCACAAAGAATCCAGATCGTTATTTTTAGTATGCCCATCAGTTATAATAAGATGAGAGTTTGAAATAATAATTTGTTTTATTGATGTACAATCAATCATAGTGCCGGTGCCAATCACAATCTGAGTAGAGTTTACAGCGATTCAAATTCATCCTAATTCTATGGCCCCTCACTTCAGTAAACATTAGTCAATAAGTAGTTTGATGATCAGCCCAGTCGCCACAACAGCACCATCTCGGCTAAGAAATAGACAAACCATAACACTCACTCATGCAAGATATTTTGACAAGTGTACTGTGACAAAATGACTATCTACCTGTAGATAAACCCTTGAAGGGACACCCTGGCCTTAGATGGAGCCTTTTGGCTTTATTGGAAATCTCACATGGTTGCTTCACAAACAACACTGTTCAATGGTTGGCTGAATAAATTAACGACAGCACGACAATGCAGGTCCTGTACCATTTGAGCTTTCACCTGGTCAGGGAGACAAAGAATATATTATTGACTTGACTATCAAGCAAGATTAGAGACTTTTCTAAGAAGGGAAAGCCACTGTTCCCACCAAATTCCATACCATCTCTGATAATACTGCTGTATTTCAAACTGAGATTAAAAACAAAGTGTATACCATGGGATGATGACCAAGACATAATCAGTTTCACTAATTCCAAGGGGGGAGTCATCAACCTAATTAAGGAGTGTAGAAAAATTCACATTGCGATTCTCAAAGCTGTATGTGCAGAATTCCTACCTGCATGGCCGAGGCCAACCAAGATATGGCTCAAAATAACAAAATAGCTGCAGATTCTGTCATCAACTTGCTCATTGCCAACACTTGCAAGCGCCTTCTAGGCTTCAGTGATAAATGCAAGCACAAACCTGCAAGGGGTGGCAACAAGATTATTGTATTTCATTTGTTCTACAAAACTGTTGTTTGCCTTATCACACTCGATTCCACAGCTGCGAACACTGCCCTCAGACACAACCTCATGCATATGTCAGAGTTTGTAAAGGAAACCAACAGTGACATCAACGAGATTAACTCTTACATCGACACCAACTACTCCCAACTCAAAGTTCATTGACATCTTCCATGTACTCAGCAAACATTTTGAGAATGTACTGAACTGCACCGGGCATTGTCTCGTCACGAACTTTGAGTTGGTAGTAGTGCGTGTCAATGTAAGGGTTGATCTCGTTGATGTCACTATTGGTTTCCTTGGTAAACTCTGACACATTCTTGAAGTTTTGTCTGAGGGCAGCGTTGATAGTTGTGGAACTGAGTGTGACAAGGCACATAGCAGTTTTCTAGATCAAAGGAAATACAATGATCTTGTTGTCACCTCTGGTAGAAGTGTGCTCGTACTCACCACGGTAGGCTAGAAGGCGCTTGTAAGCTTCAACAGTGAGTGAGTTCATAACAGATTCTGAGGCTAACTTGTTATTTCGACCCTGTGTTGGTTAGCCTGGGTCCCACCAGGTATGAATTCTGCACACACATCTTTGAGAGTTGCAGTGTCAATTTTTCCATACACATTGATTATGTTAATGAAACCCCCTCAGAGTTAGTGAACCTGATGATGCCTTGGTTGTCAGAATACCATCTTATCATCTAGACACTTTGTTTTCCATCTCAGTTTCAAATATTGCTGTCTACATAGCCTCCTTACTTGTTGCTACCTTTGTTTTTGTTAGCTCTTTCAGCTCCAGTCTGAGTGGAAATGATGGATGGTAGTATGGAATGAATTTGTTTTCGTGGATAGATCTAGATAAGACAAACGTTTTAGTACCTCAATTCAGTAGATGGGAACTCCAGTGATCAAATTGGAAATGAAGTGCTGCTACAGTTGATGTAGTTTTTTAGGCTGTGTAGAGTAAGCGTGTAATAAAGTTGACTGGATGCTACAAGATGGAAAAAAGTGTCAGCTAAATCGAAGTAGTAGGGTTGAAATTAAAGGTGTGTTGTAATGCTGCATTTGGTTTTCATTTGTATTCTATTTTGTTTTATGACATAATTTCAAGCATATCAGAGAACAGTGAAGGCGAAACTACAAGAGTGAAAAACTACACAGGTGGGAATTGATCTATCCCACAAGAGCCAATTGATTAATTTTGTCTTGATTAGATAATTGGTTAACAAATGCTTGGCTGGAAGCATCAATTGAAATAATCTTTGGAAGAAACACAACCAAGAGCCCAAAGCCAGAACAAGCTTTGGAAAGACTTGGAGAAGTGCTACCTAGAGTCACAGTAATAATTGGGCAAAAAGGTATTCACTCCTCTAATCAAGGAAAAGACATTAACAAGGGGGACACTCGTGTCCCGGCAGATAATGGGCATGTGATTTTCGTTAAGCAACAACCATCTACGAAAACAAAGTCTTCAGCAAACAAATGAGTTAAAAATTTACAATCATGAACTTTATGGGATTTGAACCCTGT
>JALLAY010001519.1:0-18240 GCA_036939635.1 Cyclotella baltica | reverse complement strand
TTCATTGTTTGGAATAGAAGTGTGGTATCTGGTGGCAAGTGGATCAATTCTCTGGGCCTTGGTGAGGAACTTGTAGACATCTTGGGTATCAGTTAGAGTGAGTTTTTGGATGAGTCCAGAGATATCAATTCTCACTGATCCCATGTGGGGAAGGAATTCTCTGAGCATCGCCATTAAAATCACAAATCCATTGTTTTTGTGAGATGCTGTCACAAGGTCAATCAAATCCCACACTGCTGGCGCTGCTGCTGTCGTTCTAGGGTGGATCAGTGCTAACTTGACAATACCGGTAACTGAGTTGTGGAAGTTTAGAGTGTTATGAAACTTCTGATAGGTTTTGGGGGCTACTATGAGGTGCTTGAAAGTTGATGTTGGTGTCAAGGAATCTGTCTCTGAGAGTATTGCTCATTCCTTGTAACGAACCTGGATAGCTGCTTGACATGCTTCGTAGTATGAAAGTACCTGAAATGTAGATTCTGAAAGGAAGGCTAAGAAGTTAATCGACTTGTGGACACTTGATAACTTGATTTTCTCAAGGTCAGCTTGATCCCAGCGTAAAATAATTTCTGCTGAAAATTCTGGGTGAGCTTGTTTGATGAGCAATTGTCTTCTCTCCAGAGTAGGGCCATCTGCAACTCAAGACTTTGACTTGAGCAAGTTCTTGTTGAGATAAAGCTAATCATGTGTGACTTGGATGGATGATCCATCCATCAGGCTGACCTGGTACGCTTGATGCTCATTTGCCTCATTATTTACTCCGATGACTTGAACCTGCAGATCATACCCATAGAAATCGTAGACCACATCACCAACTCGAAGGATGTTTAGATGGGTGATGAACATTACATCATTGGTCTTAACTTCCTTCTGTTTCATCATCACATAAACCGGCATGTCTCTAACCTGCTTTGCAGTTGCATCACAGAGACGAAAGAGTTCGGAATGATCTATTACTCTCTCTTTGTTATTTTAATGAGGAAATTTGCCTTGTAGATAACATGCATATCACTTGCTGGGTTGAAGGACTTGATTCCTAGATTTTCAGTATTCAAAAAATATTGGTCTTGTGGTGAAATGGTGCAATATCACCACCTTTCCAGATGTTGGGGTTATTGATGAGATAAGTGGCGAAGCAAATGGCATCTATTTATATAGTATAGATCTAAGAGTCCGGCTAAGATTACATTACATTACATTACATGGAGAACCGGTGAGTTGTTATCTTGAATATTGCCTTGTGCAATGACAAGTAACATCTCCTGCTCCTTGGTAACACTGCTCAAGTCCTTGTTGAAAGCCATCAATTGCATGTCAGTGATCATTGTTTTGAGTTCATTATTGCCCTCCTTGAGAGCGGTGAGGTGCATTTGCTGCGATTCCAGTGTGCCTGCTAGGTGTCGATTAAGTAGGGTGATGACACTCACCAATTTATCAACTCAATCCACCATTTTATCAATCACAGCTTGGATGTTGGATGGATCGTCCTGAGGTTGGTTAGACTCATAGCGTTGGTTGGGTGCAGGTGCTTGATAGTGGTTGAAGGCTAGGATGAACGGGATGTCCTGGGAGGTGGATGCTGTCAACTGTCTATCATCAAACAAAATCTGTTCCTCCTGCTGGTTGTTAATGACCTCTTCCTTAAATTCCTCCTCCTGGGGTCATCTCCATACCCTTTATCCAATTCCTCAATGTATTAGCTCTCGTAACTCTCATCTTTGTTCCCCTCGCTCTCGTCACTGCCATGTGCATTGCTCATCTTGGCATTGATGATATCCTTTTCTTGGTCCTTGTTTGATAGAAGTGAGTTGCCTTCTTCATCCACGGTCTCAACCATCACTTCCTCTTTGTATCCTCCATTGCGTCCACCTCTTCCTCCTTGACTTCTACTTCCTCCTCCTTGATGTCCCGGAGTTTGGTCTCCTTGACACGTTCAGTGATGCCGCTGGTGTTGGATTGATTGGATTGAGAGACAGCGAGGTCATCCCGCTGGACGTGTCCATGTGGGTTGATGTCCGAGATATTGCATAGAACAAATACTTCAAATCGGTCATGAGGGGTGTCTTTGGTTTCCTTGGGAGAGGAATTGTTGGAACCAAGCACTTTGGGTGGGTGCTCGACTGGGTTTTCAACTGGGGGAGGCGGTTCAACAATGTTGCTTCCTTGGCTTTCAAACAAACGAACAATGCCGAGGGGGGACGGTTGCCGTCACTACGCTTAGCGGCTTATTTCTTGTAGGATGCTTGTTTGGATGCCATGATTAGTTTGTTGGGAGGGTGCTTGTGTGAATGATCGTGAATGTGTTTTGTGTCTTCATTGTAGATAGGTGAAAGATGGATGAAAATGAGCACTGATATGCTTAATAGATGAGGCTTGCAAGTTAGTGTGTAAGGACATCTTTGCCTTAAAATACTTGATCGGAGCTCCCACAATTTCGAGTAGTCATAACGAAGACTTGACAATACTACGATGTGGAGATCCATATGTATGGAGACCACGTAATATTCCTGGAGTAGTCTAAGATCCCATATAAGAATATCAATAGAGATAGATTGATGGTCCTGGGCACATGAAGGTTCAGATTCGTAGGAATTAGTATCATGTATTATGGCTAGTACCTTTTGCGTCCAGCTGTCGGTTTCTATCTCTCAACCACATGATGTTTCGAGCGCCAAATTTGAAACTAGGTGCAAGCAGCCTTTGGAGGAAAGGGCTCGGTGGTCCTGTATACCTGACATGATAGCAGGGATCATTGTAACTACTGTTGAATTGATCACATTCTCTAATTTATGAGCTATGTCTTTGTCTTTTGTCAGAAGGACGTCGTCCGGCCTTCGCCTGTTACATATAGGTAAATCTGCTACAATCCGGTACGGTAAGATTGGCCGAGCTATCTACTGTACACAAGTTATTGTGTACATCTATCAAAGAAGGTCTAATAATTTGATTGATTAAAATATCCTTTGACTAAGTCATTAAGATTCATAGTAAGGCAATAAATGGCAAAAATAGAACCCCAAAAGAAATAATGATCATAACTGCTTTGCTTTAGATCTCCGCGGAGTCTGTCTCCTCATTCTACTGTGAGATCATAACCTTTGTAATAAGAGGAAGAATAGTGTGAGCAATTAGGTGTTGGTAGCAAAACAAGACAATGCTCACAGATGAAAGATTTGTACTATTGTTTGTGTTCATCTTAGCCAGTGATGAAGCCTTTGGTGTTGGTCGTAGAAACCCCATTCTCAATTCCACCTCTATAAAGACATAGAAGAATGGATGCTGGATGATTATGCCTCAAGTTAAAATTGCTTCTCTTCGATATATGAAGATAGAAAAGAATAAAATAAAATGATTAAATAAACAAAAAGAGTAGACAAAACAAACCAGGCGAGTTTGATTTACCTGAACATGGTTTATGCAAAAGGAGATTTGTTGGTTTAAACTGTCGAAGCAGACGACTCACTATCAGTGAGATTGTGGCTTTTAAAAGTTGGTTACCTTTGCCATAGACATGCAGGATAGTAATCTCATGCTTGATATTTCAAGGATGTGAGATATTCCTAGGTAGTAGTAATCATCCCTATTTTTGTCAACAAATAATTCTACTTAGAACTTAGACACACACTTAGGTAACAAGTAAAGAAAGATAACACAACCACCACATGATTTTTGTTGGAATAGCACCGTGTGTTATTGGATTATGTCACACTACTTGGCTATAGAAGTGTGGTGTCATGTTGAAATTGTGCACTGGATTTTACAACCGTGGTTGATCGATCAATGATCAATTAACCTGGCCTTCTTCAAAGGATGTATATACTTGGCCACCAGGGCAGGAAAGTTTTTGCCAACAAATGGTCTGTTGAGACCCCGGCAGTGCTCTTCCTCCTTTAGATACTTATGTACTTAAACCACCTAAACAGCACACTTAATGCCTACAAAGCCTACCACCTAATCTAACACACCACGAGTTCCACTAGGTACCATCTCTATCACCAATGCCTACCACTGATAAGTTGTCCTCGTCACACTCACCAAATCCTCTGACAGAGATTGCTCCCACCACCGAAGGCGAAGGCTAGTACCTCGTTTCCTCCATCACTCCACACAGACTTGATAGATTGGCCGATCCCAGATGTCCTGCCCACTGTGGGCTTGACACACACTGATATAGCGGAAGATGGTGCACAAACCTACCTCTTTCAGTACATCCTCAGACAAGGGGTACACCCACTTGCCGCTGTCATACCTTTTAGGGCAGTAGATTTTTGTCATCCGGTATGCCACCCGTAGATGAAAGCTAAGCAGCGTAGCTGACTTGCCGTCAGAGACCAAGTTTCACCTTATAGTAAGACTAACCCCACACACTCGCGGCTCCGGTGACTCACAACGCAAGAGGCACGACAGTATTCTCCAACCCTTACTGACCTTCTTAATGTTGTGGGATACCACCTGCATCACAATCATCCATAGTCATGAGGCTCCCTAAACATTTGAACACCCCCACTTGCTCCAATTTGGTATCATTGTAGGTAGTGAAGGTTACATCCAGAGCCGTCACTGACGCTACTGCCGTCTTACACTGCACTCTCTTTAACCTCCCCTCCAGGCATAACAACTTGGTTGCAGTGTGGGTTTTCCTTTGAATGGTAACAAACAAGTAAGTATTTTGAGCAATAAAATGCTTCAAGCTACTACAATTATGAATATTAAACTGCCATCCTTAATGGGACAAGATTGGCACTGCCAACAAAAACATCACCAATGTACACTCATCACATCCCTCAAGCATTTTTTGGTGGTACCAATATCACAAAACAAATAAATAAACATAACTTCCCATACACAAATTCACACTACATCTTGATATTACTAGACATCATCTTCCTTCGTCATTACTTCGAGCCCAAACATGGCCGAAAACAAGAAACCACCCCAGCTTGCAAAATATCCATTTCCTAAAGGTAAAAAATTAAATGGCAAGTTTTGAGAGTTAAACCACAAAAATTGTGACTCGATACTGTAGATTCAAACTAAACTCACCAGTATAGCCAAAAGGGCCTCCAAAGGTAAGTACTGTTCAGATGAAAATGATTGTGTAAAAGGTAAGAGTAAGGACACATAGCTCATCACATAATATCAAGCAAACTTCCAGCAAATCATAAACAATCAACTCACATCCTGCACAGATTGCCCATATGGCAAACAGAAAACCAGCCGTCGCTTTCAAAATAACAAACTTGACATTCGTATATCCTTTGAAAAGATATCCACAGACGAGGAATGTAATGATGCCAACAACCAATCCATAAGCAGCCTCTCCAGTATAACTCTTCTGCACGAGAGGCTTGATGCAAGAAAACACCTCCAACATCCCACAGGTAGCCAAAAGAGCAAGAAGCTTACGATCATACGGAAGTTCAGTAAACATGGCCGTATCCATATGCAAAGCCCACTGAGCAGTGAAGAACAACCCACCCCACGCACTAAAGTATCCATTCGAAGTAATAGTAAACGGACCCCGAAATGTAATCACCCAGCAACCCACTGCCCACCACAGAAGCAATCCCAAGCTAACCTTCTTCTCATGCAGCTTAAGCGTTCCCGGCTTCATGTATTCCATAGTTTGCAGTCCAAGGCATGCCACTAGCGAAATCACCGCAACGATAATGGCATAAATCAACAGCCCATCGGTATACTTTTCAAATTCTCCTATGCATGCAAACATGAGAACGAGGGAGCTGAGTTCAACGTAAGCAAAGCCTTTGGCTTGGCTGAACCAAGCTTTGGTTCCCTCGGCTATTTCTGTGGGGGTGGTGAGACCGCCTGTCGTCGTGGTGGTAGGTTCCGGTTTCGCAGATGCTTGTGGTTTGGTACTAGAACCACCTGGGTTGTCATCCTTATTGACTTCGTTTAAATCGATTTCTTCGCCAGTGACGTCTTGATCTTCTAAGTTTTCTTCGTCAGCCATGTTTGTGTCTAGCACTTCGTTTAGTGAATTATCTGTCATGGTGAATTGGTCAGTTTTTAATACATATGAATTGAAGCTCAATCATTACAATAACACAAATTCATAGATGAGACTTACCGAAAGGCAATTACTTCACTAAATTGAATGATTTGATCTCGCTTTCTTCGTGCCAAATTTGTGAGCTCGATAGTTGAGGAGTTGAGTATTAAAAAAACGCACGATACGCGCGGTGTAGGCCAAATGTCGGGATTGGAGTTTGGCATCAGTTCTCATCGTGTATATATGGTATCCATTAGGATGACATAAAGAGACCTCATAACAATTCCCACGTAGGTAGACTCGAAGAAGGCCCCGTTTGAAAGAAAAAAGGGCATTCGAAAAGACCCTTTTACGGTCCTTTCTCCGGAGCCAATCATCTGCACTCACTGCCATCACGCCATCACCAACATCCATGGACTTTTCACTGCCGTCTCTGTTCAATCTCCCGCATACTAAACCAACAACACATCCCAAAAAGCAATGGAACAAACCAAATCCTACAACGCCCGCAGCGGCAAAAAACGCCTCCGTTTCGCCTCCTCCAAATCCCGCGCCAAACGCGCCAGTGCCGACATTTACCGTTCTCACATTGGACATCACGTTTCTTCGACCAGTTCTACTGCAGTCCGAGAGAAGAGGGTGCACGATGGTAGTGATACGAAGAGAAGGAAGGGTGGGGTGGATGGAAAAGTTAGGATATTTGAGAGGGAGAATGATGCTGAGGGATTTGGTGTTGGGAGGACTGCTGTGATTGTTGCTGGGCAGAAATCAGACGAGGAACAAGTGTTGAAACGATATGAGCAGGATAATGTTAAAGATGACATGGACGAATCAGATGAAGAGGAGAAAGAATCTCAAATCTTCCTCACAGGGGGGACGGAATTTCTTAGTGAAATTGAAATTTCAGCACAACGCAATGGATCTCAATTGTTTCACAAGCTTATTGCAGAACTTAGACCGCTATGCAAATCATTTGCAGAACTGTTGCATCACAAAGAAAAGATTGTTGACTTACTGTGCACAAGTTTACTTAGCGAAGAAGAGGGCACTGGTGGATCTGTATTTAATGTTGCAACAAATGATGTATTGCATTTGATTGGAGTCTTGGCACGTGAACTTCGTGGTGAATTGTATCCATTCTTAAACACCAAAATATTCCCACGTATCATTGATGACATGTTGAATCCACCGGCAATGACCACTGATAATGAAGGTCAGCAGCATCACAGAGCTCCATTGGATGTGGCACACGTAGAAGCGGCCTTTCGTTGTCTTTCCTATCTATTCAAGTACATTTCTGAGGAATTGATCAACAACAAAGATGGAAAGAGTGGTGATGCTGATAGCTTGAGGCAGCATTATGGAAAGACTGTTTGTCATAAACGGGATATTGTGAGAAAGTTGGCCTGTGAGGCTTATGCCCCGTTGTTGAGAAAGTGTGCTGATAAGGGGTTGAAACGTCATTTAACAAGGACTGTCAAGGCTTTGGCTACTTCTTTGTCTAATGCAGAAAAGGCATCAACAGATGATGTGCAGAACAAAATGAGCAACAGTATGAAAAGGGCTAGAATGGATGCAATTGATGGTGTATCTTCTCTTTTGTTTGAGGTGGCACGTGGTGCTAAGCGGGTACATTCCAAAACTGGAAAGGTTGTTATTCGTTCTATTATGGATTGTTTGATTGGCTACAACAATTCAGAGAAAGGCAGTGATTCAGCCGAGATGGGAAAAGCAAACATAGTTTATGAGGTTGCTTCGCAGTGTCTATACAAGCTGCGAGGTCACGTAGTTAAGGGCACGCCTATTGAAGAGACTATTGAGGCTAGTGCCTTTGCGGGGGTTTTTGATGAGATACACCGAGCACTTGATACAGTAATTGATACCTTGAAAGAGAGTGAGACTGGCTCAGTAGTCAATACTTCAGTTGTTGGCCATATTGTGGATCTGATTACAGAAATGGTCGACTTTCAAGGGGGAAGGCTCATTCGAGATAGCAATGTCAATACACAGAGAGTGATAGAATATCAAAATCACTTCAATCTCTACTGAGCAATGATGTCTACTCCAAAGTTGACAAAAAGCTCGAAACTCAGATACTTACATTGATGTGCTCTACTTGGAAAGTAAATCCCGACCATCCATCTTTTTCCTTGCGTTTGGGCAAGTTCTTCCCACGTATTGTCTCCCCTGCCATTTCTGAAAACAATGACTTTGACTTGGGTCCTGCAATTTACCTGGCAAAGCATTTACTTCCTTTTTTATCACAAAAGGTTGCATCAGAGGCACTTATCCCATCTCTTTTGAATGCTGCAGCTTCCCCTATTGGAAAACAGGATCATGTAGGTGATGGCTCTTTAGTCTTGCTGCATACCATTTCAACAGTATCATTGCCATCAGATGAGTCATTGGAATGTGGAGTTGATCCAGATGATGCAGCTGCGGAATCATTCTTTTCAACCAGAGCAGCTGAGATGCTTCCTGCTATTCCCTCAAAAATAAGAAGTGCTTTGGTTGATTTATGCTTGAAAGACGATCTTAAGAAACACACTTCTGAGTCGCCATCTTGGATGGAACGCCTGTCTCGCTTGGGATTCGCGGTTCGGTGCATTCCTTTTTTGGTATGCCTTGGCTTTTCTGCGGATGAAAGTGCAAGTGACGAAGAAAATGAAGAATCTGAAAGTACTCTTAACAATGAACTAGCAAAGGTACTTCGATGGTATACTTCTGTGTTGAAACATCTAAATGCAAATCAACAAAAGTCACAAAAAGACAGCGAAAACATGCATGTGGTCCAGGCCTTGGTGCTTGAATCCTTGTCGAAGGTGGCAAGGGAATGTCACAATCGAGTTAATTCATCAAAATTTCAATCTACATTACGAAAGACAATTGCAAAGGCTAAAACACATGCTGACTCGCTGCTGTTTGCACATCCCAAGTCAAGCTGGGTCGTAAAAGGAGTGGCTGCCTTTGTTACAAGCTTGAATGTCATTGAACCGGGTTCGGTACTCAACGACCGAGCCAACGAAACATTTGAAATCCTTGCAACCAATCTAGCTCAGCCAGATCATTTCATCCGACTTTACACTCTCGAAATACTTGATAGCTTTCCGAAACGTCCGTTTGTGACGGATCATGCAGACCTTGATTTAACAGATGATCTCGAAGAGGGACCAAGTTCCAGTTTTGCTGCTACTAAAGAAGGATCTCCCGAAACAATGGCTAAATCAGAGCTAGTGGGTCCATGTGATATAATTACTTTGCTGAAAATACTTGAGTCAATTCCTGTTGCTTTTGTCAATGAACGCAGGCTAACTTCACAAATTAGCCGAGTAGAGGTTTATGCTGGCACTGGGAAGTTGCCAACTCTTTATGCTGAGGCCGCAGTTTGCCATATGTTGGGTTTGTTGCATGTCAAGTTTTCCCCGATTTGGCAACCGGCAGTGAGAGCTATTGTAGCTCTATCCACATCTAATGAGATCCCCACTTGGCCATATTTACATGATGCTCTTCAACAGTCGTTGCAAAAGCCCCTATCTACTTTTGACAAGAGCTCAGAAGGCAGATCTGATTCAACGGTATTACAGGGCGAACAAAATGGGCCTAGTCACACAGAAATCATATCCAGTCATCACAATCGTTGCTTGACGTGGGAGCAATCCAACGGCACAGTGAACATTTTTGAAACTTCTGACAGAATGGAGAGTCCATCAGTTTCACGCTATGCCCGAGTAGATGATCAAACTTTATTCCAAAATATATGGAGTATAATGACAAGTGCTCAGCATTTAACAACAACCAAGTCCAAACTGATAGTCCCCCTGTTCTTTGAATTCATGATTGATCAATATTATGTTTTCCATTATGACGATCCAGATATGCGTGAAATCAAGTTATCTGAAATTGTTGATTCAAGGTAAGAAACCATGCAGAGTTGCGAGAGGTGACAATAAACAACATTGACAGTCCTTTTAGCTGACCTACTTTTGATATTTTTGCACAGGGTCAAATGGGCTCGAGAAGAGTTGGGTAGAAAATCAATACAACGAAAGCTGGAGTGCTTCTTGAAAATGTTTTCCGCAGTCAAAGGACCACAACAACTCTTTAAGCATCAAATTTTGCTTCAGCTGTTTAATGCATTCTTATCAAATCCAGATCCTAAATTGGCAAATTTAGCCTTCATGTGTGTGCAAAAGTTCAAACTGCCACATCTGATGCCTTACATATAGTCTGTCGAGTCCTTGCTGAAAAAGGAGGAACTAAGAGATGCACTTGCCAAATTCGACCTATCCATCGACAGTGACTCTGTTGATGCTGAACACAGGCTGTTGCTTATACCGATCGTGACTAGGATCCTTTTTGGACGTCTTTCTTCCCGTGGCAACAAGTCCAAGTCGGCGAGAGATTCTCCCGCAGCTAGACGAGCCGCGATTCTTTCTTTTTTCTCTCGTATGGGAAACAGCAACGGCGAACTTACGTATTTCATTTACATGATGATCAGGACATTCATTCCAACATCTGATTGCAGCAATATCCAAGTTGATTATGACGGCCCTTCTTTGATGAAGTACATCGAGTCTATGAAATCAATAACCTCGGAAGATGTTAGTAAAGTTCCAGCGCAGCGTCAAGTTGGTTTTCTTAACCTACTTTCTGATGTCATTACTCAGATTGGCTTTGGAGTACTTCATGCTGTGCCTATTTTCATGAATATTTTGCTATCTATGAGTGAAGAAGCACAGGACGCACTCATTGTAAGCAATGCCACGAGTCAAACATCAAAGATCGAAGCTAATCAAGATGACGATAGCTCTGATGATCAAGATAATGATGGATCCCAGGCTAGTCGTGTAAGGACCTTGACATTTCTTCGTTTGGGCGACCTGTTGAAAAAATTTGCTGCTTCGACAGTAGATTTCTCCGTGTACGGAAGTCGTTTGTGGGGGGCAGCATCATGTTCGTTGCTTGCACTTCCAAAGACAGTCATTAATGCAGAAAAACCGCCAAGCCTATTGAGACTAGTTGAGAGCATCTCAGCACACTCGGAGTTGATTCCTCTTCTCAACCAAAGCAAAAATGTCATTCCGTGTGTCTTTAAATGCATTGCTGGGACGACTCGTTTTAAAGTGATGGACTCTATATTGCACACAATTGACAATCTTTTGAGTGTACAAGATATTGATCAGCCTTTGATCCTCAGTCACATTCATCTTCTAATTTCTCAGTTGAATGAAAGACTGATGTCAAAAAGCAAATGTGATATGGATTGTGGCAATGAATATTCTGAAGTTGGGCAAAGGTTCAATTCAACAGAAGGTCTACAGTTGGACATTTTGTGTCGTGTCAGTGAATTGCTATTGAATGACAGCAGTATGAAGAAAGAACACATTGAAACGATGGAGAACCTTTGTGGGTTGTTGGTGCCATCGTTGAGCTTCAGTGCCCACCCGACACAAGCATACTTGCTTCGTACAGTTGCAAACTTCATGCCAAGACTCTCTGCCGAGTCTGCCAAATCACACTACCATGCTTTATCAAAGGTGAGTCTGTTGGCATTTAGTTTGAACTTGATACAGGATTGGCATTAACCGCATCATTCTAACTACGCACCTTTTTCTTTTGCTTACAGTTACTTGGACCAAACAAGTCCAATGCAGGAATATCATTGGGAGAAATGCGTCAAGTTATCTCTGCGGCATTGTGTGCCATTGGAAAATCTTCACCAGACCTTCAACTCATAACGGAAGCTGTGCGAGACTTGAACTCGTTTAGTACTTCCCATTTAGATGAATATGATTTTGATCGTATGCTACCAGTTCTGAACGGTTTAGGTTCGTCTGATGCATCTGAAGGCAGTTGGCTTGCTCTTTCGTCACAAAGCAAAAGTGGAGCTGGGGACCCTCGAATGCTATTTCCATTGCTGTATAGTTGCCTTCACATGTTACACAGTTCAGATGCTGTTGTGAGCCGAGGGGCTAGTAAGGCTCTAAAATCGCTCATTACAACTTGCTCCGAACAGGTTCAATTTCATCAAGGAGAAAACTGTGATTTGTCACAAAATCGTTGGATGCAATTCATTGAAAAATCAACCATACCATGCCTGAAACTGGGTCTGGCATCCAAGTCGGATGAAGTTAGGAGGCATTTTGTGTTGCTGATTGCCCACGTTGCAAGAAAGTTCATGGGCTTTGAATCTCCCCATCTCTACGGAGATCTAAGCTCCCTCATCAGAGATGACGACCAGGAACTTGACTTTTTCCTCAACATGACTCATTTGCAAACTCATAGGAGAGTCAAGGCTTTGCAAAGGCTTAGAAAGATGATTAATACTTCGGATAAGGATCAATTGTTTACGGAGCAGACTTATGGCAATGTGCTATTACCACTCGCTCTTCACCCCGTGTATGAATGCAATTCAAAGTCAGAGGATACATTTGCTATTGAGGCAATCACAACTGTGGGGGAAATATCAAGTCACTTATCATGGGGCAAATACCACGAAACACTGCAATCTGTTCTCAATTCACTGACTCGTCACCCCGATAAAGAAAGGCATTTAATCGCCCTGTTATGTTCTATCATTGATGCGTTTCACTTCACTGTTGAATTGGAAGGAGCTGGAGATGAGAACAAAACTTTAGGGAAGAACCAGGGGAACGGGGTAAGTCGGAGTTGGCATGCTGTAACAATGTGTATGTTCTTTCTTACCAACTTTATTATTATTAAGGTATGGCGGTCATTGCATAATAGGATAATCCCAAAAGTTGAGACATTCCTTGTTAAAGAAAAGGTCGACGCCAGAGGCTCCAAGTCCAAAAGCATTCGCTCGTCAGTTGTCCTAGCATTGGTGAAATTGTTTCAGAAGCTGCCAACCCATACCTTCGAAGCAAAGCTGCCTCAACTAATCAAGGTTGTATCCACCACTCTCAAGAATAAAGAGTCAAATGAAAGAGATTCCGCACGTGATACCATGGCCAAAATTGCCAGCTCTCTCGACATGAAATACCTACCGCTCATCTTAAGTGATCTCTCCATTACACTCTCCCATGGATACCAACTTCATGTACGAGCAGCAACTCTCCATTCTATTCTTGTTGCCATATCAGAAGTTTACCAACCAGTTGCAGCAGACTCTGTAGATCAAACCCCGACCCCTCCGTTTGATCGTTGCGTGCCTGCAATGCTTGACCTAATCCAACAGGACATTTTTGGAACTTCCAGTGAGATGAAAGAAGCAGAACAAGTCCAGAAACGGTTGATTAAGGAAGCAATGGGATCAAAAAGCCAGGACTCGCTAGAAATTATTTCCAGGCTAATATTGTTTAAACCCTCATTGGCAACGAGTATGGAGAACCGCCATGCATCATCGTCACATGTTGTTGTCAGTCCCTTCATTGAACGTCTCCTAGATCCAGAGGTTTTGCCATCTACAATACGAAAGGTTAAAGAATGCTTGAATAAAATTGCTTTTGGTCTATCAAGCAATGCAAGTGCTGATATCAAGGAAGTTCTACCATTCATCTATGCAACGATTTCCCCCTTTGTCTTTGGTGAAGTGAAACAACCCAACCTCGATGATGAACTAGAAGAGAGTGACGATGAGGATACTGAAACCCCTATCCATGTATCTAAGACCAATGGCGGCACAAGTGGCAGTGTCCTAAAGACAAGAGGAAAAGGCACACCTGTAGCTGTAGCGACATGGGCACCGTCGACACTTGATGCTTTAGAAAATCAACGATCAGCTCTTGAAATGAAACGGACACAAAAACGAATGCTTCACAAGGCCAAGGATGGACTCGAGGCTCCCAAACTTACTGGGAGTTCACGCCATAGTCCAATGAAAATGTCGGCTGCAAAATTGTTGAATAATCCTGCTAACGCAAGTGCCCTCATTTTTGGATTGACGTTGTTAAATTCCTTCCTGAAAAGGACCAAACTAGATACGTCAGATAGCACGATTTGCTTGATGGCAGACCCCTACCTTCGTCTTCTAGTAAGGTATGTTAAATTTTCCCAGGACTCCAATGGAATTGTATTATCCCTACGCTGTTTGGGATCATTACTTCGCATCAATCTTCCTTCAGTAAGGACCTTGGCAAAAGAGTTGTCACCTATAGTCTTGAATCACTTGACAGCTTTTGGAGCAGCATCAAATACTCAAACTGACATCGTGCAAGGATGCTTCAAAACACTGAATCTCCTCTTTTTACACCCCAACAGCCTTCCGTTGTCAAAGAACCAGAACAGTGCAACTTCAGCAGAGAGATCATGCAATTTGCCTCTTACGACTCACCAGATGCAGGCTCTAATTTTGTTACTGCAATCTGCTGTGATGGAATCGGACCACCACAATGCAACTTTTGGCTTAATAAAGGCGATTTGCATCAAGAAGTACATCTCACCTGAGTTTTACGATCTCATGGACACCATTCTGAAGCTGTCCGTTCAAAGCCAGAAACCCTCAGTTCGTTTGGTAAGCCTTCTTCTCCATCTATTTTCTATGAAAATTGTTAGTACTTTCGCCTCACTTCAGTAATGTATGCTGTTCGCAGCAAAGCTCCCAAATCTTTCTTCAATATCTTTTGGATTACCCAATGGGTTCACAGAGACTGGATAATCATCTGCAACAAATTGTGCTGAACCTGAAATATCAATATGAAGAGGGAAGGCTATCAGCCATAGGCTTGCTATTCTCTGTCATTCAAAAGTTGCCAATCCCTGTCTTAGAAAAGCACTCACAATTGTTCTTCCTGCCATTGGTCTTACAATTGGCAAATGACGATTCAAAGAATTGCAAGGAGGAAGTCACCAATGCCATCTCTTTGCTTTTGAAGCGTTTGTCGGTCGATGTTGTCCAAAGTTTTTTCAATTATGTAAGTAGATGGTCTCAAACATCTGGTGATGGTAGCCTACCCATGAGGCAAGCAGCAGCCCAACTCTGTAGTATTTTTGTGGAGTCAAGGCCTGATTACATAAAACGAGGGACTGCTGCAGCTGATATGATCACCGACATTTCAAAAATTGTGCAAAACTACGTTCCATTTGACAGTGATGATGGCTGGGAGCTTTTGTACTACAATATTGTGTGCATCGAAAAGCTCAATAAGGAATTTCAATCAATTATCCTTACCGATGATATGATAGGTGCATCTCTAATCAAGTTGTTGGCCTATCCACATCCTTGGGTGATGCAAGCATCGTTGCGAATTGTTTACAGCCACATTGGCAGCATTGACCCCAAAAATATATCTAAGCAAGCAGTCGACTCATATTTCATGAAAAACGAAGGTTGCCTCTATGACTTGGCTCGTAATTTGTGCCGTCAATTGGATGTAGATGATGCCCACTTTGTTGAACCACTATCAGTTCTTTCAATCAAGACAGTCACTTGGTTGTTTCAAGTAATGTGTCATCATCCTAAGTTATTCTATAACACTGGTGGCAATCTGGACACAGAGGAAACCAGCGAACAATTAAAAAACCCTTGCAAGTGGATCATGTCAAGATTGTCCAACATAGCAAAACCAAAACATGGAGCCAAGCGGAGAGAGTCTGTATTCAAATGTTATGCTGCTTTGAGTGCCTCTTGTTCACCAGAACAAATCACTCCATACTTGATACTAATGATAACTTCCCTGGATAGAGCTGTCAGAGAGGAAACCAACAACTTACAGTTAGAAGATCAGCATGCAACTCATCCTCTGATTGCCTTTCCCAAGGATGTGCTAAATCTTCTTGAAGAAGTGTGTGGGACAGAAAACTTCTTGAAGGCATACGCCGAAGTCAACAAAACAGTTCGCGAGAAAAAGGATCAGCGCAAACAGGATATTGTGGCCGAAGCAGTGCACAATCCCTCATCTGCTGCCAAGAGAAAGATCAAGAAGCAACTTCATGAGAAAGAGCGAAAAAAGAGGAGAGTCAGTGAAAAGAAGTTGATGCGAGGAGTGGCAATAAAGAAGAAGAACTGAATGCCATTAGTTTGCCTTTGGGTCTAGTGAGCTGTGTTATCCAGAGTAGACTGTATTGTGTAAAAGTTTTCTTATAACCAATCATAATACTGTACATGAGATTTTTTTGTGCTCATTTTGGGTAGGTACCTCCATACATATACCACCATTCCTTGGCTTTTATCGGTCAATTTTTGGTGATTCGAAGCATGTACTACCAATCTCTATACTCTTTAGAATTCTGAAACTGAATTTCATTACAGAATGTGCATAATTTCACTAAATGTACATCAGGTACAAATTTTGAGTACCTTTGCGAGTAGCACCATATCTCCGCTTCTGTTTGTCTGTTATTGGTGGTTTTAAGCATCTACTGGCACTCAGTATACTCTTTAGGACTTAGAAACTGAATTGTAGGCGAAATTAATGTAACTAGAACAAACTGCACTGCGGCATTGGAAGTTCATAATTTCACTACAATTGCTTTAGAGCCGATGAATTCTCTCACCATACATTGGCTTTCATTGGACCATTTTTCATAAGGCCAAACAAGTCCTGCCTTTCTTAAGTCTCTAGAACATTTGCCAAAAAACATTTTTTAAGCACTAGTTGACCATTGACAAAATCAGGATTGAAAACAAGATGGTTTGCAGGAATTACAAAGAGTTCACTTCACTGCTGAACAGGTTAATTAGGGGGAGGGTAGTGAAGGGCATAGGGCATTAGCAAGCAAGTATATCAGTGCAGGCACAGAAAAGATAACAACAAGGGGCACCTACAGAACACAACAACAACAACAACATAAAGACAAAGACCAGGAATTGAACGCCGGGACCTATTGGTAACATGCCGATTGCTCTACCAACTGAGCTATTAAGGCCCTATTTGTCACTACGAAGTGTACTTGTTTGAACTGCTGTCAATGGTCATCACCAATCATCTGTACTGCATCGCTACCACCTCAGGGTCCCGCGGTGGCCATCCAACCCTACTACCAAGGCCTCGGGTCATGATACCGACGCTACGTACATCACACGCTTAGGGATTAAGATGTCAGATACAATCTCCCAACAGAGGACCTAACGAAGGGTTCACTGCTGAACAGGTAAAAATGACATCAGAGGCTAGAGACAAAATGATGGTATATCCCACCAGTGATAGGCTGTTGCACATGGTAAGTTCAAATTTCATAAAAAAACTGCACAACTTCATGCCTGCAGACATCGCTAGTGCAAATGATTTGTTTGGTCCAGACAGGGGTTTAATGAGGGGGAAGACAGTGAGGCAGAGACCGGAACAGGTGAGGCCTGAGTACTGCCGGGTGTTACCTTGGCTGCTGATTTGATGTTTGTAAATGGTTTGCCTTTTTCATGACTATATCTAGAAGAATTGAATTGGGTACTGTTGAATTTGCGCCTAGCAGAAGTTAGAGAAAGTAGTTAGATTCCATGGGTGAGGTCGATTCCTTGTCAGGACTGTGTTAATGAACATGGAGTTTGAACCACTCACTCACATCAATAATCAATACCAGTATGCTAGCTAATCCTACGTCAGCTCAAGAGCACGCTTAGGTCATTGAATGGTTCATCAGAACAGTTCAAAAACGATCCAGGCGTACCACAAGCAAGTTGCTGTACAAATAATTTTATACCTGATCCTGATCAGTTTGTTATTAGTATGGGGTTGGTTTATTTTGCTGAGATGTGGATTACTGATTAATGCATTCATTTCCAAAAACGATGCCTCTACTGAGTATTCACTAAGAGATATTGTGACTGGGCTCATTGTGTACTTCAAAAAAGTGCAGGGCCAGATGGGACTCCTATGTCAAAACAAGTGAAGATGCCATCACCAACATTGGGCAAGTTTAAAATTTCCAGGGAATCCACCTGGGTGTATAATCTAGTCACCAAAAAGTTGGTGAAACGTTAGACCATAATGTTATCACCGACGTCAGATCATGTTATACAGCAGATTGTTGAAGTGAGAAAACAGAGCAAACAAAAAGGATCAGACAATTTCCTCCAATGTCTCAACCTTACTGCTACTATCAAGAACAATTTGGTGGGACAACATCGCAGCGACTATTTAACTCTTTGTAGGCCGCAGCGTTTTTTACTTTATAGTACGTAGTTAGCATGTAAAAAATCACGTCCGAAAGCAGACGCTTCAATTAAATTGATCGGCCGACAAACATCCAATGGGTAATACATCATTCGACGCTGAATTCTGTCTAGTTGCCGACGATGTATCGGTTGGAGCCGTGGCGGTCGATACCATCCGCCG
>JALLAY010001518.1:0-10218 GCA_036939635.1 Cyclotella baltica | reverse complement strand
TGTCTGAAAACGAATTGTGCCAGCATCGGCACAATTTAATATCTCCGGGATATGTTTGAGCGTGAAATGGACAATTACAGGATATTTCACAGCACCTTTGACAGAGTTTTTTGTAGAGTTGCGACAAGCTCGACAAAGTAGCAACACTATCGCGTATTGAATGAAAACGAGGGGGGAGCAGATCGGTGGGAGGGAGGAAGTCGGCGGTCGGCGGGGCTGTGAGGGGTAACGTTGAGAATAAAGCGACACATGACGTGCAATTTGCTCACCTGCGAATCGTGACCTATTTATTTCTAATCATTTTAGCTCTCAAAGCAAGTAAAAGTTAATTAAAATGAAAGGTTACGTGTTTTTCTACAAGTTTTTCATCATTTCAAATACTACTCCAGTCACCGGCGTTTGTTTTATTTTGACTGGAGAACAAACAACTGAAGACAAGCCTAGACATCAAATATTTGATTTGAAACGAGAAGAATGGACCAACATTAGCACCCTGTGAAACTGAAAAAAAGACAGCCTCTATCCCATTGAATAAAAAATGACAGCAAATAGAAGACTTCAGCAAATCAAAAACCGCATCAAATTGAAAATGACCATTCCTTGACTCTATCAAGTGAAACAATGAACAATGGACTCTATCAAAATGAGCAACGGCTGCTCTATCGAACTGAACGGTGTCTACTCTCATGCAATTGAAAGACTACTGCATCCATCAAAATGAACACAATCAACCATATCACCAAATTAAAAAAACATGCCTTCAATTGAATCCAATGATGAGTGTCAAATGTTACAAGCTCAAATTCAAATTGAGGTGAGAGTAGAACTATTCTACTTTTGATTTGTTGACAACCAGATATCGATTGCTCACAAATATCAATAGTGAATTATTTCTTCCCAATTATTGACTACAAAAACTTAGATGTCCAAATCAACACAGAAAGAGATGCGACAATGAGCCTTCTTGGTATCAGATGGCAGAGTTTAATAAAGAAATGATTTCTTTCAGGGTGAGTCTTTTTTAACCCAATACACCAACTCACACCTATCAACGATAACAACCACTGTCCTAAGCAAATCAATGCAGCTGCAGTGGGTGGTATTCCTTGCCTTACCCTCTTCCGAATTCCCTTTACAACAATGCAAAATTGGAGGATGTCCCCAGCCGAGCAAATGGGCATAATCTGTGCCCAGGGCGCCCTTGCTGTCCACCAAAGGGCACATTTTTACTCATCGCCAAAACAACAGGAACAGCAAACAACAACCAAATAATCCCACCGATAAAGTTATGCGTCGCCTCATCCCAATATTGTTTCTCTCCACTGTTGTCGGATTCCATCTTAATCCATTCAGTATATCGCCTAGACACATTAGATTCAATCCGGGCCAGCGGCGACAAGTAAGCTCGTGGTCCAGATCTTCAACAACTTCTTCAACCTTGTTGAAAAACGACCTCCGCGATGAGATTGAAAATGCAGCCCAACGGAGAGCGTACGAAGATAGATCGAGGGGAGGAGGTGCTGGTGAAACTGCTGCAGGTGCTATTCTGGGAGGTCTTCTCGGTGGTCCATTCGGTGCATTGGTGAGGAGAAGAATGTCTTTTGACACATCTAAATGTTATCTCTCAGAATCGGAACAATTTTTATTCTTTGTGATGACAGTTTGGTGCACAAATAGGTGCCTCTTTTGGTCAAGCAAGAACCATAGATAAAGCTCGTATGGAAGAAATGAAACGAAAAGGCATAACACCAGATATGCTGGATATGGCAAACGAAGTTGGGGTGGCATTAAAACAATCATCTGAAGGACTGCGTGCAACACAAGATAGTGTAGCAACGCAGCAACGGCTAGCTAAAACATTGGATAGACAATCTGAATCAATTTACGAACGTGCAAAATCTGCCATTGAAGCTGGAGATGAAGAACTGGCCCGAAAGTTACTGATGGAACGTGAATCTGTTAAGGAGAAGTTGGTAAAAGTTCTCAAGGCTTTGGCAGAAGATCGCAAAAGACTTGCAGTTATGGAGAGTAATGTCGAGGCTCTGGAGGCACGGGGGTTGGAAATCGAGTCACTGTTAAGACGAAGTGTTGGGGCTTCGGCTTTAAATGATTCGGCTATGAATGGGTTTGCGTTGGAGGCTGAAGATCCTTTGCTACAAAAATTTAGAGATTTAGGAATGTAAGTATTAATTAAAATATACTTATGAAGAGGGGATCAAATTTAATGCAACGGCCGAGCCATTTCTTCTTAACATTTCAAGTGAGGCTTGTTGTAACCATGTTTTGATATTGAGCGGAGCACCGTTCATGTCTCGACGTTATCATAACTCATCATCAGACAAACATTCGCATCCCACTTCCTTTAGAATCTTGTCTACGATGGATTTCTCAACGTACTGGTATGCGTCCATATCACATCCCTGCATTTCCTGCAAATAAGTATTCGCAGTTTGATACTGCTCGGAAGCACAGAAGAACTTGACAAGGAGTGCATAACAATCACCAGCCCGAATAATTTGATTGGACTGAGGGGACAGAAGGTCAAGGCATAGATTCTCTAACGACAATCTATCCATTGTTGAGAATGTTTCTTTCGCGTAGAGGAACCACTCCATTGTTGAAATTCGCTCGCCAAGCAGCTTCTTGATTTCCTTCGCGGATGTATCATTCAGTTTCTCAGATATAGACAATGCTTCTTTGAGATAGTCGAGTGCCTTTTCATACTGTCCACTTTTTTCCACATAAGATTGTGATTGTGAAATGAGGAACCCAACAAGCTTGTCATACTTTTCGGCCTTCGTGTAAAACTGAGTAATTGACTTTTCGATCGTGTCAATGTGAGATGTGTTCCTTTCAACGTTGGCCAAGTGTACTGATGAGACTTTTCAAGAAGTTGTTAAAAAGAAGAACATACGCACACTGGCATATACTCACATTTTCTGTAAATAGCTTGCAGCCAAGCTGTAAACTGCTTTGGACTCAGAATCGGTGGCATATTTAATCACGGCTTGAGCATCACCTTCGTTGACAAGACACTTGAGAGCTAGTTTCCTTTCTCCGCACATGGTGTACATTTTACACGCAATGGTATAGTTTCCCTGCTCAGCGCATATGCCTGCAATGATTTGATGCAGATGATTTTTTTCTGACCCCTCTCCTTCGCTGTCGTCTGCGCATAGCGAAAGCAATTTTGCTGCAATGCCCTCTGTAAGCGGAATATTGTTTTTAGAACAGAATTGCAGACATACTTCTGGATCTGACGTGTTCGAACAGATTACTTTGAACATCAGCTCTACCTCTCCCATAGCTCCTGCCTGCTGCAATCTAACAAAAACTTTCTGTGATAAATTGGATGGAATCAGTCCATCCATTGCTTTGACTAAAGAAACAAGCAATCCATGCATTTGTTCGTTTTCATCTTTATCGTCTTCAAGAAGAGAGAGGCACATGGCAAGCGCTTTGGGATTCTGTCCTGCCTGGAAATAAAGAGTACAAGCATCAGACAGTGAACCTTTCTTCTCAAAATAACGAGCACACGCAGAGACTTGCTCCTCTTTGCAGTTGTGTGCAATCTCTAGCAAGTCAGAGTCAAGTCCATTGGCCATGGCTATGCGAATAGCGTGGTTGTACATTCCCCCAATACAATACAGCTTGGCAGCTTCTGATCCTGTATAAAATTTAGCAAGATAATGTGCTGCAGCAGCATTTCCGCCTTCATCGACAATGCGATGAGCCTCTTGAAAGTCCCCGTTACTGCAGTGAAGCTCTACCAGTTTCAGGTCATCACCTGACAATAAGTAAAAATCACAGGCCTTGACGTGGTTGCCTAAAGATTCATTGAACTGTCCGAACCATGAATACAACTCGGTATCGTTTTGTTGCGTAACAAAGCATTCGAGTTCATCTAGGCGTCTCTCTCTGACAAGCTGTTGAAACTTGAAAGACTTCCTCGAGTATTTCCCGAGTATATCTGCCGCCAAATCAAAGTCCCCATTTATTTCGAGGAATCTAGCATAATGATGTTTCGTCAGGTCCAGGTGTATCCTATCATCAGCATCGGCAACATTTAGTGCATCCTTCCACTGCCCAAGATTCTGGAGCAACTGATTAAGTAGATCGTAGCGTTTGCACTCGCTATACAATGCCTTGGCTTTATCAAACAAACCAAATTGAAGAGCGGCCGCAGCCAGAGCCACTTCGACTTCGGGTTCCTTCTTGGCTAGCTCCATTGCTTTCAAGCCTTCGGAAGAGGCGGCACGGGATAAGCACAGTTCAGTCAGATCCAAGCGTTTCATATCAATACATATCGGTACCAGATTCGCCCACACTCGAGGACTTCTGATAGCTTGCAATGACTCAAAGCTCTTATCAATATCTCCCAATCTAGAAAAGAAGCTAAAGTCAAACATTGCAGCCAAGGTAAGTGGGCTCTCGTCTACAAGACCTATAAAATCTGACATCACTTGATTCAAGACTTTGCCCTTCTCGTCAGCAAAGACAATGTAGGGAACATCAACGCCAATCAAACAAGATAATTGATGATGTGGAACAATCTCGTGCTGGTATATTTCTCCTTCTTCCTCATCGACATAGAACATTATTGCTTTGTTCTCAACATTCTTGGTCTGTGTATTATGCATTTGTGATTGAACAAATGATATGTAAGTGTGCATGGTTAGTAAGATGTGCATGGTTAGTAAACAGCATATGATTTGACATACCTCCATAATATTATTATTGTAATCACATGCAAGGAGCCTAGGTTCGGCTGTGTCCCAGCAATGGCGTAGCATAGACCCAGAATCATCAGACTGAACAAGTTTGATCTCGTCTCGAAGAGTATTGAAGACGGACAGCTTTGTAACTGCATCTCTAGAAAGAATAGAGATCAATGATGAAGTGGCATTGCATTCAACAGAGAGGATGTTGCCCAGTTCTTGTACATTTTTGCACAGTCGTGGTTGGGGTGGTTGGTTTGTTGGTTCGTTACTCACATCGAAAACTTTCAGAATCCCGTGCTCAGTAATCACTACAAAATTATTGTTCATGTTGAGATTACTCATCAGCATTGGTGGACCTTCAATGTCAGTAAACTCGACAACACTTTGCTCAACCCCGGCCAAACTCATAACAACAAGCTGGTTGCCGTGTGCGATGAATATACTTTCCCTTAGCAATGAAGCACACCTAACGTCATGCAATAACTGCAGCTCGGATAAAAGCTCAATATGTGTCTCGAGTATTCTGTATACATTAAGTTTGTTTTCACTCCAGATAATGAGGTGCCTTGCATCGCATGCCACTCCTTTGATGGCGAAAGAAGTAGAGAGGCGCAGAAGCTTATCAGTGCCAGAATGATCAATGACTATGCTATCATTGTTTGTTTGTATTGCTGCAGTTCCTTCATTGTAGATGCGAAACATTTTGTCCATTAATGACACAAAGAAGTTGGATAAAGCAGCAGAGGCAATGGGTGGATTGTGGTTTTGTTACGCACGCCAGCTCTCGACTCTGGCGCTCTGGCGGTGACTCTGACCCTGGCGTAGGTGAAAATTCGCCTGCTCAAAATTAAAGAATTTAATATTTTCAAAATCCAGTGAACTACGAAGCGATCCATGAAAACCTTCCACATCGACATTTTGATTTTCCTCACGATGAAAAGCATCATTCGTCCTGGTGATGAGGGACGAAAGTGAAATGGGATTTCCTTGTTCCCCCAAAAGTACCAAAGGTCAAGTCTCGCCGGACATGGGAGCTGGAGCGTCTTCACACGGAGAAGGAAAAGGCAAGGCAAGAATGGATTTTCAAGGAAAGCCTCTCGACGCTTCCGACATTAGAGTGAGATCGCCACGATTCTTATTTGCTGCTTTGAATTACTTTGATAACCTTACGTCTCTTATACTTCCTGTGTAGTCACTGAAAGATGCCAAAGAAGAGATTCGACGACTCCGTCAAATAGCAAAGGATGCCCTGAAAAAGAATGACGAACTCGAACGCAAATGTTCTACTAGTTCGATGTCGTCATGTTCATCTGGAAGAACAACGGGCCGTCGCAAGAAAGAAGCGCGTGCTGCAGTCATGGAACATAGCATTGACAAAGATTTTGTCAAGACGACCATTCCCAAGTCTGAGATGGTGCGAAATCTGATATACCACTCGATAAAGAGTAACATGCTCTTTCGAGCTTGCGACGAAGGTGAATTGCAGGATCTTATCGATGCCTTCGACACTGCCAAGTTCACGGCTGGCGATACTGTCATCAAGCAAGGAGACGAGGGAGATTTGTTCTTCGTGGTCGAAGACGGAAAGCTTGACATTCTGGTATCAAAATCAGATCCCGCCGATGAGTCTTCAACTGGAGAGGAAATCATTGTGGGTGTCCCCTACACCTCTGGATCGTCGTTTGGAGAACTAGCTCTGATGTATGGATCGCCGCGAGCAGCAACCATCAGTGCCAAGACCGACTGTGTGCTCTGGTGCTTAAATAGCCAACAATTCAAAGGCATTACCAGAGCGCACAAGCAAAAGAGGGAAGGAATCATTCTCGAGACGATCCGCAAGGTCAAAATCGGAGGCAGCGTTCTTGGTGACGTGTTGCACCCAGATGACATTGATGCCATGGCGCTTGCCACAGAATTTGATTCCTTTGAAAAGGGCACAGTAATCATTCGTGAGGGGGAAAGTGGAGATGCATTCTACATCATTGAGAGTGGAACTGTTGATGTCTTTAAGGCTGAGAATGGTGACGAGGCTATTGCACATCTAACTAGTGGGCAATTCTTCGGAGAGAAGGCCTTGCTTTCTGAAGATGTCCGTCAAGCAACTTGCATTGCATCGTCCGATGTAAAGTGTTTGACACTGATGAGAGAAGACTTTGTCAGGATGCTTGGAAACTTGCAAGATTTGATCGAGGCCGGCGACCATCCACCAGCCCCCAAGCCCGCGGAAGAAACAGAAAAGGTAGAGGAGGACCTAAAGAAGTTGACTTTGTCACATAGCTATGATCTATCTGATCTCCAGACAGGTCGGACACTTGGCATTGGTGCTTTCGGTCGAGTCAAGATTGTCAAAATCAAGCCCGGCAAGGTCCCCAAGCTTGCAGATCCCAACCAAACGTATGCCCTCAAGTGCCTCTCCAAGAGATGCATTGTTGACAGTGGTCTCCAAGACCACGTCATTAACGAAAAGAAGATTATGGAGGAGCTGAACCATCCCTTCATCCTCACATTTCATTGTGCAATGCAGGATGAGAACCAAATTTACTTCCTTCTCGAGATATTATTGGGTGGTGAGTTGTTCCGCACACTTCGCTGCGAGGGACAATTCCCAGAAAGTTGGAGCCGCTTCTACGCTGCATCCGTCATGCTGGCCTTTTGCCAGATTCATGGAAAGAAAATCGCATACCGTGATCTCAAGCCAGAGAATCTTGTCATGGATGCTGATGGATATTTGAAGATTGTTGATTTTGGATTGGCAAAGAAGCTGGAAGGTGGAAAGACATGGACACTTTGCGGTACGCCTGACTACCTGGCACCCGAAGTTATTCTGAACGAAGGTCATGATTGGGCAGGTAAGTCTTTTGGAGTTCATGATGATGTGTTTTTTTCATCTCTCGTGCTAAGCTCATTGATGCACCATTCGCAGTGGATTACTGGGCACTTGGAGTATTGATTTATGAAATGACAGCTGGAACACCTCCATTCTACGCCGAAGACCCGATGGAAGTCTACGAAAAGATTCTCTCTGGACACATCACCATCCCCTCACACTTTAGTCGAGGCATTACTGAACTCATCAAGAAACTTCTCAAGACATATCAATCCAAGCGTCTGGGAAGGACTAAGGGAGGGGCCAGCTCTGTCATGAAGCAAAAATGGTTCTCTGGATTCGATTGGAACTCGCTGTTGGAACGCAAGTTGGAAGTTCCCCTGCACCCTGATGTGAAAGATTGCGAGGATGCAAGCAACTTTGACGAATACCCAGAAGAAGAGGAAGATCACGGCAAACCCACAGGCTGGAATCCTGTTCTTTAATTGGAAACGACCTCATCCCCCACCAATTAATTATTGACATGCAACACAAGATTCCATTGCTGCATAGAGAGGCTTGTTTATGTAATCAAATGGAAAATAACTTAGACATGAAGCTCTCCAATTTTTCTAATGCAATTTTAATTCGATCTTATCGTACCTTGATCTCTTCCATTTTGATCGTGCATTTGAGTTGCATGTAAATACCCCCCCTTCTTTTCAATGAAAATGGACCGTACTAAGATGCCATGAATATGTAATAAATACCATCACCTATCACCTCTCTTCTTCCAAACTAATTATTTCGCCTCCTGCATCAAAGTTATGGCATCACCCTTCAACAAAATCCTCCCCACATCCGTCCTCTTCTCTGTTTTTGTGTCTATCTCTTGTGCCCCGTCCAATACGAAATTCATGTACTCATCAAAACCAATAATTTGCCCTTCGATCGTCATGCGTGTGTCTTCATAGAGCCAGATTTTTACGCGTGTCTTTTTCTATGATAATATTCGTGTGGTGAATTTGAATGGAGGAACAAGTACGTGAGCTTGTGGATTCGGAGTTAAAGACAAAGCCCATCAATGAATAAAATGCACTTTGCTCACCTGTAAATGCCCAAAGATGACATTGATGGGCAGGGTCATCACCTTCTTGACTTTTCGAGGCGGCATGGTTAATAAATGTTTTAGAATTAAACAGAAGACGATGATCTGCGGGTGTAGCACTGTGGCGGAGGTCGGCGAGTTGATGGTTGTTGGAGGTTGTTGGTTTATTGGAGGCCTGGGCTGCTGGGAGGCTTGGGTGAAAATGCTAATTTTCAGAAAGGTATATTAATTTCAATTGTTCATAAATACCTTGTTATCTTACTTGGGTCGCCTGCGGTCCCCTTTCACCCCTTCAGCTTAGCTAGACGTACCTGAGTATCAATCAAACGTTTCAAGTTTGAGTTCATTCAGTTCCTTTATGCAATCTTACTTGCTGCGTGGTGTGGCCTTCCGCTAATAGTGTACCTTTGTAAGATCTCATCCTTCAGTTGTTCAGTAGTTCATTTACTACCATAAGTAATTGTTACAGTACTTCTCATTAAGCTTTAGCAGCAGCCACAATCTTCAATGTATGTACGCAATTGTACCACCTACCTCCGCGTTTATCATATAACTTTAGATTAGGCACATCTAAAGTGCCTTCTCTCAGTGGAACAAATCTAAGTTCAGCTTCAATGGAATGTTGACCCTTCACTTCTCCCAGCAATAGAGCTGCATCGACCGCTAGCAACTCGTGATCGCGATGATGCCGAGTTGTACCATCATCGTCGCCAGAAAGACCCCACACCCCAAAGCTAAGTATAGAAGCAGTAAAGTTAGATATGATTGATTCGATATACATGATATACAAATGTAACAAACATAAAAGAGAACTCACGTGTAGCCATTCACTTCTGACACAACAGCAGTACTAAACAATTGATTCTCTTTCGGAGAAGACAATTCACCCTGTTGTTGCATCACATTTGCACGATTATGCAACATAGTTCCTCTCCTCACACCAACACCATTCATCTCCAATTCTCGTCGTTTCGTAGCACGAGACGCGCGCCTTCCCTCCATCGGTCTTTCCCACTGCAATTGATTCACCTGGCCTTCTCCATCTTTGGCCATGAGAAGCATCAGGTCTCGAGGTTCCATGCTCAAGTTTAGGACTCGTAGGGATATGATGAGAGGAGCTCCAACACGACACACAGTGTTAAGTCCACCACGAAGTGACATGTCAACTTTGAATGCGTCACTGTTTTCCACGGCTACTCTGGAGGTGGTCCATCTTACATCTGTGGAAACCATGATCCTTTCTCTGTCCTCGATATTGTCACTTTTCTCTTCTTTTGACTCTACATACTTTGTAATCATGTCATTTGAGCTAACCATGGCATTAACTGTGGGCGCGATAGAGTCATAAGTAAGGAAATGCAACACTTTCGCAACAATAAAACTAATATTGACTCACCAGACACAGGACTCAAGAATGCACGACTTCTTACATCCTCACCAGCATCGATCTGAATCACCGTAGCAAAGGCCTCATAAGGTCCCAAAACTAACGGTAAATCTGGAGCTGTCCCTGGACAAAATCCCCACCGAACCCTCCTCGACATATCAATCACACTCAACTCTCCACCCTGTATTGATTTCCC
>JALLAY010001517.1:0-10236 GCA_036939635.1 Cyclotella baltica | reverse complement strand
CCAAAGCAATGAGAGCAACTCTGCTCCTTGTAGCACAGGGTGTTGATGTTTGGATGGTTGGCTTATGTTACCATTTCGTGCAGTTGAAGTTGATGTCGTAGTTTTTGATGTCGCGATACTTGACCAAGTCGGTGCCGTTTTGAAAGTGGCATTGCAGCAGTATTTGTGTGCTTTCTTCTCTGTGAATTATTATGTTGTATATCTATCTGCTGTTGATACATTGTGGAATCACAACACAGCAGCGGCTTGAACTGTGACACTTTTATATAAAGGAGAATAAGAGTAAATTTGAAGAATCGTAGCAAAAAAAACAGCTTAGAATTACTTGTTATAGATCCCTCTATTCCTCGAATCGAAACTCATGTAGAACATTTCTCTCTTGTATTGTTTAAAGTGACAGTCTATAATTGGCTTGAAATATACTTGTTGTATTGACCAGCTCACTTCCGTTGAATCTCTAGCCTTGGTATAATACTTGATTAAAACATAGGTAAAGAGAAAACCCATGAGCAACATCATACGGTACATCTTGCCATCCACTTGTTAACATATGCATCGCTGCCATGTCATTCGCTGCCTTGTAAGTGTCAATAGTATATTGCATCCGTTTTGAAATACGATACTGGCGAAAGTACAGGCACATCCTCCAAGCCAATGACAAGAATATCGACCCTGTGATATACAAAACAGTGAGGTATGGCAGACCGTACCACCTATTCCTGTTTGGGAGTACCTCGATTAATCTACTAAAGAATTTGTTTCTTTGATGACGCAAATACGACACCAATTGGATCTGTTCTTCTGTCTCACCACATTCTGTGCCGGCGATAGAGGTCTGTAACGACTTAACAGTGGTGCGGCTAGAACCGTCAGCCTCGCAGTGTGCAACAACGAACTCAATCTGCATGTACTTGCAGATGTTCATGTTATGTGAGCTGACACGCCTCTACCTCTACACGCTCTGGCTGCCTCATTACGGTGACATTCGTCCTCGTAGGCTTTGTCGGGATTGACCTCCCGTCGAAAGCAACGAACAGCCACCTGGGAGATGATTGAGGAGGTGATTAATACCATTTCGATGGTGGCGTTGATCTGCGACAGCCGGTCGGCGGTGATGTGTGACTGTGTGTGATGTGTGATGTGATTTGCAATGTGAGATTTTGGGCGACGGGGGGCAAAAAAGTGCTACTCCGGGGGGAATTTTCAAAAAACCCGTGAAAAGTAATATTCAGAACTTTTAAGAAGGTAATATTGTCCTATGTTTTGCCTTCCAAATCCAAAGCCATCCCTTGCCTGCCTTCTGGTTTTCACTTTGCCTCTGCCATGTTGCCTCTTGAAATAGTAACGAAGATGAAATCGAAGCCCGATACTGCTTTAATGACAGCCGTCCTTGCACTCGCCCATCTTCAATCTGACGCGGTTGGAGCGCCAACGGCAATCAAAACACTCGATGAATTGCCTTACGATTCTGAGAATCATTTATCACCCCACGTACTGGCCTACTCGGCGTCTTGCACCCAGACCGTTGAGTCTAGTAGCTTAGATGATGACATCTTCTCACACAAATTTTACTTACTTGAAGGCGAGGCATCGTTAAATGTGTTTGGCCATCTACCTTCTTCAGAATGTACAGTTGCCTGCATCGAAAAGGGCACGCCAAGATCAGTTGTAGCTCGACCTATGCCTCATAGATATTGGATGGATGGAAAGGTAGACGTGGATGGAGATGGAAAGAAAATAGAGTCGATGGATTTTTTTGACTTTGTGCAGAGTGACGGGTGTTGCGGAGTGGAGTATGGGATGATCAACTATCTTGATGCTGTAAGTGGTCCCTGTTTATTACGATACTTATATTTGTCATGACAACTAACTTCTCTTGATTGAAAACACTTTTTGCCAATAACCTACGTCATGCAGCCAGTTCATATTTTCTGGATCGACCACAACGATGAAAGATTGCACGAATTATCACTTGATCCGGGCGACGAAGAATTCACAAATACTTTCATCGGCCATCAGTTTGAAGTCTATGAGGACTTACCTCATGACAACAAGCTTGAAAACAAAATGATACAACAATTTACAGTTGAATGCAATGGTGTTATCAGTTTCGGGATGAATCAGCATGGCCATTTTCCTGAGGAAGAAGTTGCTTCAACTGTTGAAGATACAATGAATGAAGAGTGGGCAAGGCATTTACGGATCAAACGTACATTTTCTCCTCTGGGATTTGACAAAGGGAGATTACCTAATGACATATACGCCAGTCTTGCTTCTTACTACTATAACAATCGAAATCCTCCACATCTAGCCTTCGAAGATTGGGGCTACGAGGATGGCATTTACACAAATTTCTGGGAGTCTAACGTTGAGTTTATTCAAACTCCACCTATGCTTCAAAGGAAGTGGCAGAGTCGCCTGAAAGACTTGGTAGAGAAGTGGGTGGGTGTTGAACTGGAGACAACAGATATGTATGGCATGCGGGTGTATACAAATGGAGCGAGGCTAGCGACACACGTAGACAGAGTTAGTACTCATGCGGCTAGTATGATAGTAAATATTGCTCAGGAGAATGTCACAAGACCTTGGACAATTGAAGTGAGTATTTTTGGTGATGATTGATGTTCCTGTATGATTTCTCATAGTAAGCCTCCCAGGTGAATGACCACGCTGATCGACTACACGAGGTGGTCATGGCCCCTGGAGATATAGTCTACTATGAATCAGCAAAGGCACTTCATGGTCGCAACACTCCTCTCCAAGGTGGCAAATATGTAAACCTCTTCACTCATTACCGTCCTCTGAATGACCCTGAGTGGTTCAAACGCGAAAATCCAGAGGGTACACCCCAGCCTCTATTTGATGTGGGTGAATGTAAGCTAGTGGGGCAAATTGATCAATGCAGCAAAGGTGCAGTGAAGTGTGACAATGATGCAATAGGAATACATCTCAGTCCTAGCATGTTTCAGGCAAAAAGTGGTGCAGATCTGTTCCATTGGTGGGAAATCACCAGTCCAGGGAATTATAAAGCTGAGAAAACTGCAGATGGTTCTGACCTGGAGGAGCTGTGAAGTATAGTGTAATCAGATTTTGCTGCCAACCATCTTTTGCATCCGATGTAGTCATACAAATATGAATGCAAAGTAGGTGGTAGGTTCTAACACCAAAAATTAATTGTCTGTTGACTGTTCTTATGGTAAAATATCAGGTGAAGATAAGCCATATTGCAAAACTACTCTTGTCATTCCGACCATATTCGTTGTCGGGTGACTTGGACACTACTTATTGCCTCAAATTCAAATCCTATTGGATATCCAAAGCATATTTCATGATCAGGTGGTATCTTAATGAGGATGAGGGAAATGCAAACAATAATTCACTGTAAAATTGATTTTTTTAAGTGATGTAATTGAAAAGCTAAATATTTAAAGACTAGGGAATGTGGTACATCCATTTTCAGAGGGGGACAATTGCCAGGCATTGTTTGTGTTTAACCGCATGAATTGATTGCATCCAACAGGGCAAGACATTAGTGGGAGAGGCGGCATGATTTAATGGCTTTGCTGAGAGGTTGCCTGTTTAGGCCCTGTCTCTCCAGACCTGCCAGGAGCCCATGGCAGGTCCATCACCAATGACGGGTTTTTGGGTTTGGGTTTTCCGAGAGCCTCTGATCAAAAGAGTGTTTGCACGCACAACCGCTAATGCCATCCTCGCTCGAACATAAGCCACCATCTCAGAGTATTCCCTATCCCATTTGCTAGCAAGCGCCGAAGCAAGTTTTCTCTCCGCTTGTTTGGTCTCTCGACCAGCCATACCATCCACAGAATACACCAAAGGAGAGAAGTCCTTCCGCTGCTCAAGACAAGGTTTCAAGTGTTTTTCTTTCTTGAGTTGCTCGCATTTCCTCAGAACCTTTTCGGGATCTTGGTTTCGGGTTGTCCTGCATTCTGTGTCAGTTATTCTGACATCAAAGATGCATTGGCGTTTCCTAGACCAAAAACCGTGAACACCAATGTCTCCACGGTTTTCATTTCCAGCGGTGTACTCCTCCTCCGCCGTCTCAATGCCCTCAAGGTCCGAATTGGGGTTTTGTTGCTTTCGCCGACCACTGCTGCTGCCTGGAGTGTTGGGTCCACCACACTGAGTGTTGTTGCTCTGGCCCATCATGCCCTCACCGTTGATATAAGTTTTATATACTTGTTGCAATTTACTGCAATTTACATTCATACTTATTTTTATCTGATGTAATCCCTTCCTATTCTGTGTTTTGTGTGAAAATGGATCCTTGTTGTGTCATCGATTGATTTTGTAATCAAACTAAGAAATATTGCCAATACTTCTCAAAACTTTCCACACAGCCAACATTTTTCCCATACTGAAGACGGTGTGGTGCAACAACAAGAAACATCAAAGAGCAACAACATAACAACATCAATATCCCCCAAGCATGAAATCCTGCCAAATTGACAGGGTTTTATATTGGACTATATCGCTGAAAACCAAATCCTGCCAAATTTGCAGGATTTGGTTTTGTATAGAGTTCCTACATAGGCGAGCTGACCGTTCGATGGCACAGAAATTCGTCACAGAATTATTGAGGTCAGCGTAATAGATTTGGTCAATTTGCGTGAAGGTGTTGATCAGCACAGACTTCGAAAATGTGAACACGTCATTCGATTAGTTCGATTCCTACGAATGGCGTCACCGGAACATACTTTGAAAACTATTTGATGTAAGTATCTTTTGTGAATTATTTTAAGATACCTATTCACCAACAACGTTTGCGAAACAAATCCACGATTGACACCAAGAACTACTGAGAATGTTCTTTAACGACAACTAAATTAGGAGATTGGTTGAGATTGGTTATTTATTATAAATTGAATGGAATCAATTTTATTGGAAGGAGTTAACTTCTTTTCAACAATAAAACATTTGGGAGGTTGTATATACTCCTACACATACCAGCCACGTATGTAGCAAATCCTGCCGGAGTGGCAGGATTTGGTCAAACATACCGGGGCCTACACAAGTTCTACAGAAATCCTGCCAAATTGGCAGGATCGTGTTCTTTGGCTTGGTTGGCTACTGGCTGCCTCTTGGCAAGAGATGAAATCAAAAGTCTAAAATTTTAATTCCTTGTGCTTGGATAAAATTTTCCGGAACTGTTTCAGATTTACATATTCAGTTAAATTATAGAGTCGAAATACGCCGTACTTAGACAAAATCCTGTTGTTTCCAACTCTTGAACAAGTACATTGGGTTGCAATAACTTACTTATAATTTTATTAACAAAGTCGAAGGATCCAGTTGATGGCAATATCCCGAGAAACTAAATTGTTGATTGATCCCTGCCCACTGCCCCCTACTTAGACTTCAAATATCTCGAAAATTCCGAATAAGCCGTGTCTAAGTCATGATACAACTGCCTCCCATCATCTTCATCAATCATATCCACTGCCCTCATGGCATTCAGCTTTTCTAACCATTTCTCCACCTTGTGATTTGGTCCAAAGTCATTCGGCGTATCTGGCAATTGTATTAGTGCATTCATCAAATCACTCAGCAGGGGTTGTAATTCATCTACTGCTCGCTGTTCTAATTTTACTGCGTCCATTGCTGTGATGAAGTGTTGAACTGATAGAAGAAAATGTCAGTTAATCACTGATGCAAATGAATGTAGAAAAGTGTAGAAATAATTTTTCTCAACTCACCAGTCTCTGCAACAGTCACAGCCACATTCCCACTCTCCGAATTCTTCAAAGGCTCCGGCACCCCCATCCTCAACAACCGATCCGCCGCCCTCGGACAATCCATCTGATAAATACTCATAAAAGTCTCAGTCGTCATATTATTCGTTCCCAAAGCCGCCTTCTCGGCAATCTTAAACTGAGAAATTAACTTGTTGCATTCTGCGGTGTATTCGGCCTGTGTTATGGCATCTTGTGCGTAGGCTCGTTCGAGGTGTTCAGTGGCAGTGATTATGGTGTAGAGATCTGCTAGGTTTTCGTAGGTCTTGCGTTCTTTGGAGGATTCGAAGAGGTCTATTTGGGATTTGGATTGATCGAGGGCTTCAGGCCAGCGAGACATTTTTTGGGAGGTTGATTAACTATGGATAAACGCTTCTCAAGGTGAATACTCTAGCTCCTCTTCCTCTACAGGTCGTCTCAGTGGGATTGTTGTCTTGTATGTGCTCTGTTAGATAGCTGCGCTCTGTTTTATGGTGTTGTCTTGCCGTCTCGCGTGAGCTCGGTCGGTCGTCTTCATTCGTTTCAGTGCTTCAGCAGTTTCTCGACACCGTAGGTAACGTACATCATCACCACTTTATCAGACCGTGAGCTTGAGAATGGAGTTGCGAAAAATCACTCATTTAGAATTTTGGCGAAGAAACGGCTCATCTTTTATAACTTTTAACGTTTTAGGCGGTAGTATTTATTCGCTGATCTTTTCTACATCATAAGACAATGCGCAACTCCTTTCATTTTATATAAGCCTTGATATGACTCACCATATATCCGTATTTCTCTGAATCTTCTTCCTCAATTAATCGACAAATAGAAGCCCCAATCAAAACAAGAGTCGACACTCAAAACATATTGGCAGCTCTGTATTTGAGCAAACACTGCCATCATTCGAACTTTACTATGGTTCTGTGTCTAATACTCCCAGTGTTGTTGCTAGGAGGTGTCAGCGGACAAATAACAAGGACGTGCAGCTTCATCCATTCGGAGGTAGAAGACATCTATGTGGAAGTGGAAGGTGCAGGCCGTAATCTTCGTGGAATGCAAACAGATTTCACAAAAGCAGTTGTTAAAGTTGCAAATATTGATAATGGGGATGATACCCATCGACAGATGATGTCGTACAGAGATACCGGCGAGACACAGAATAACGTGACATCAACAACCACTCTCATTCCGTTTAAGGGCTTGTATTGTGAATGCACCCACCGGCTACCTACTTCGAGCAATTTTTATTGCCCAGTTTCAAGCAAGTCGTGTGAAGTCTGGAGAGGGTTTAGCAGCAGCGATGATTACAGCGTGTCCTGCACCAATGAAAATTGGATGGTTGCCTATGCGAGGTACATGTGGTATTATTTAATTTTTTGGTTTGCGTTCTTGACAATTTCTTTGTTATTGACCGCGCCCGGGCAGGTAAGCAAAATATCAATGTTCTAATGTCGATGCAAATGCACTTTATTGCATCTTCTCATCTGGAAAACTGGGCCTCATTTTTGCATAGCATGCAATTAAATACGTTCTATCCCGACGTTTCCCTAGCATCAACAACCGAATCACAGATATAATTCTAGATCTGGAAAATAGCAGAGATATGCAGACTCAAATGAGCATTGCATATGAGAGACATTTACAAAGGAGACGTGATGGATGGGTTTCGGGGTACAAGCTGAAAACGAAACGGTACAACATTGAAAATGGAGAGGATAAGGGAGGAGATGATTGTGAGACTTTAATGGATGCAGACGACTTAAATAAAGATGCTAATGGAGACGGTAAGCTAAAAGGCGAAGCCGAGACGCCAGGAAAAGAATCAAGTGTCGACATCAAGGAGGACGAAGATGTAAATATCAGTGAACTTCAAAAAGCTGAACCAAATGAGTTGCACCAAGCACTTAGTTCAGAGAGCGAGAACAACATGTGTACAATTTGCCTACTTGATGTAGAAGAGGGAGATATCGTAGCTGATGTAAAATGTGGGCACGTGTATCATGCAGACTGCTTAAGTGAATGGATTTTGAAGAAGGTGAGAATATTTCTCTATCATTTACTGCTCACATTCATTTGCCTCACACAATGTTTTCTGCTAGAACTCATGTCCATTGTGCCAAGCACCGGATGTTGCAGAAGAGATGCGTACATTTGAAACAGAAGAAGAGTTCCGTCGTTCTACTAGCTCAGGCACCCCTGTCAACAATTATCCTGATACTTTCGTTGGTCGGATGCGTATGCGGGTGCATCTAAGTGCAATTGGTAATGGATATAGTATGTTTGGGTTAGGGGGGCGTCATTATGACGACGACAGAGGTCCATTGGCCCCGTTCTTTTAACATTCCACAAGAATTTGCTCACATACAGTGTTAAATCGAATAACTTAAATTTGAGAACAACGTGCAATTCATGCAGTGCATCCTTACTTTTTAGAATTTGATTCATACTTAAAACCTCTTCTATTAGCTTTTATCTGCTTTTACTATGTTGTGTCAAAAATTATCGGGCCTTAACATCAATCACTGTCCCGCCCAACGCCAATTTACTGTCACCAGAAAACTTAGACACAACTACATCCCGATACGATGGATCATAAGGCTCATCATTCTGTTGTCCTCGACTGCTAGACCCTTCAGGTTGCTTTTTAACCCCATCCACACGTGCTTCGGCCACAGCACGCACAAATTCACTTTTCTCAAAATAAGATTTGGTTGATAAGCCATATGATTCCAATTCTTTTTTCAAATCCGCTACTTTCATTGACTTGCACTTTTCCATTTCTTTGACCAGTCTTTCTTGACGATTGCCAGCACTGCTACTTTTACTTTCTTTGGAAGAGCTGGCACCGCTGCTGCTGGACGATGAAGTCGTAGAGGCTCCGCTCACATCTTTGATTGGAGTCTTCCCCTCTTTTCTTGCGGCCAGTAAAGCCTCAGCAAGCTCACTTTTCTCAAGGAATGATTTTGTGTTAATACCATATGATTCTAGCTCATCACGAATTTCCTTTACTCGCATTTTACTTATTTCAGCTTCCATTTCTGTGTCACTAGTTGCTGTTCTCAAAACAACATTTGAAGGAGATCGACAGTGTCGACGGTATGATGGGAGGTTGTTTGGGACAGTGTAACTTGGATCACTTCTGATAATATTTTGTCCAAATGAAATTTGCTTACACTGGCTGTTTACAAATGCTTCAGTCGACACTGCAATTAGTAAAAGGGACACTGCTGCCATGGCAGACTTTATCTCCTTCCGACGTGCAGAACAAATGACTCTCATAATGGATGTCGACTTTTCTAACCAAGGATTGCTCTGTTGACGAATACCATAGGTGAAAGGAGGATAAAGAACACTCAAGGTATCGTATGATGAAAGCGGTGATGAGAATCCTTTCTGGCTGACGGTGTGGCGTTGATAGAGGCGTTGATGTTTTGATGTCGCTCTTTTGATGACGGATGACAATGTCGGGATGAGGGATGTTCACAATAAATTCTTTTCAACATAGTTGGTAATATCACAAAGAAAACAAATAAATACCTCTCCGCTCAAAAGTTAGTAGCCACCCCGCCATGATGGATTTGCTATGAAGTCGTAAAGGTATGTTTTGATACAACTAAGAAATAATGAACGTAATTTTCAACTTACCTTTCATTACTTTCCGTAGCTAGAAACTCTACCGTCAAGACACATATTTCTTGCCCAAGCTTTCAACATGACAAATTCTAAGAAGGTGATAAGTGTAGAAGTAAAAAGTACACACATCTACTCACAAACCACAGGTATAAAAAACGACTCCAATCAAACAACAACACATAAGTCAATCAAATGAAGAATATCACTTACTCCTTAGTTATTCTCGCCATTGGCACGTCTGCTTCTACTGAGGAGCAGAATTTACTCGTTTCAAAGGACTCCAGTCTCCGAGGATCTTCTCTTAACAATGCATTCAAGGAATTCGCACAGTACATCGATCAAGACAATAATATTCTTCATGAACATGTAAAGGCAAAGAGTAATCGGAACATTTGCATTCCAGGTGGATTCACTTGGGGTATTTCTGGGTCATCTACTCCTTGTTGCGACGGGCAATGCCAAGGTGGCAGAGTAGTTGGACGGTGTCCCTAGGGTCACGGCACTGCTAAGGCATGGACAAGAGTTTGCAGGATTTTTGGTACTATGGTTGGATTAGATAGAAAACTCAATTGGATTGTAGAACAAAATTGTGCAGATTTGCAAGTTTGCTCAGATAACTTTTAAATAAGTATCAAATGGAAAATATGTTAGAGTGAAAACTCAATTGCACTGTAGAACAGAATTGTGCAGATTTACAAGTTTGCTCAGTATGATAACTTTTGTATATGTGCTAAACCACCCTACTGCAAGTGCAAAGTGCAATTTTCAATTTACCCACCAGTGCAATTTTCAATTCACCCACTTCCCACTATCTGGGGTCCTGTTAGTGGGAAGTTGGGTGAAGTGAAAATTACACTTGCAGCTGGAGTTCCCT
>JALLAY010001516.1:0-10238 GCA_036939635.1 Cyclotella baltica | reverse complement strand
GCAGAGAGAGCAGAGAGAGCAGAGAGAGCAGAGAGGAGAGAGGAGAGAGAGACGAGAGAGAGAGAGAGATGATGCCAAGAATGTGGTAGGTTACTGAATATTAGCCTTCGGAGGATTATTGCTGTCTATCAATGGTCAAACAAAGAAAGGTTTCAATATAGTGGACCATTGTGCAACTGTAGATCAATCAGAAGGTGATTGTAAATTGGGAATGAGAAAGATTAGTGCATAAATATGCTCCCAAACTGATCCGCCTTAAACCCAGATAAAGGATTTTGCAAAGATCAAATTGGCATCAGATGAGACAGATCCTGATGAGTGGGTGACCAACTTAATGTGTTTACGTCATGAATTGAACACAAGTGAAGATTATTGGGAAGACACAATTATCAACATAAACTTTGCAAGTTAGCTTTGAACATGTTCTTCCTATGTAAGTGTTTGTATCATCATCTCCGCTAGATTCAATAATTGCATGCTATTGCACCTGATTGTTTCTTCCAAAGAAGCAAAACAGGTTCAGGGTCATCTCACCATGTTTCATCTGAAATTGATTGCAGATAATGATGTTGCAATTTAAGAATATATGTACAGCTCTCCTTTCCAGAGCACTAATAACAAGTTTATAATTTTTGTTTATTGTTTATTAATTTTTTATGAGCTTAAATGCTCTGTTATTCATTGCACACAAAAAGCAGGCAAAGCAAGCAGCAACAACAAAATACATAACAAAGCAGATGTTGTGTGCTGTCGTGAGCACTCACGATTGAAACACGATGCTCACGCAAAAATCAACCAATAAAATGACCTCACAGGCAATAGAACTATTGCCTGTGTTCTGGATCATCAACCATCCTGGCCAATAAACCATCTTTAATGGTCATGGCATTGATTTGATTACATCGATAGAGCGACGGGTATAACCAATAACAAGCGTGCCTCTTGCTTTCTCGTTGCCTTTTTGGTTGCGGTCATTGATCGGTTCGAAGCGGTTGATCATTTCAAGCCAAGAGATTCCCAAGAGCAAATACTTTAAGCACGTAGGAATTAGTATGTGTTGATTAATTTTTAGTCATTCATTGTGTCTAGCGTTCCTTATGGAACTCCATATGTGCAATAGAGATGTTGTGACTGTTCTCTTTTGTGAGGTCATTAAAATTAACTTTAATAGTTAACTTTTATTAACCCTTTTAGGTCACAACGCATGCACAAACTCCTCTATTCTCACAAACTTACCTTCAATTTCAACATAAGATCTTATTTATAAGACAATCTCTCCTTGATAGGGGCAGCATCAATTGCATGTCTTGTCACTCCACCAACCAATCCATGGACCCCAACCACAAGTATGTTATCACTACTATCTTAAACTTGGCTCATTCTATTGATAATTTGAGAGGTTTGATGTTGTTCTTGTCGGAATTGGTGGCGGAGATGGCTCAATTGGTTCATCAAATACCCCTCTATCAAGAATGAAGGAGTGGGATCAGTTTTTGTTGCAATTGTCTGTGGAAAGGTCATCATAGAAACAGATGCAGTTATTGATCAGAGCCATTGTTGTTTCACAAAACCTCACCCTTATTGCAATTGCAAGAACCAAATTTGAATCACATCACCCATATTCTTCTTGCTGCCCTCCACAATGAGATGACCCTTTACTCTAACCGTCTTCCCACATTTGACTCACAATGCTCATAAGCCACCGTCTTGTTCATCATGTACTAATTCTAGCTTTGAATCTGCTAGCATCAACTATAAATGATATCAACGACCAAAGAATCAATTAAGGCAATTATTCTCTAACAGAGCAACACAGCAAGAGATTTTACAACAAAATGGAATAAAATGGCTGTGTATGTTCATTATTGCATGAATCAAAACTTTGATACAAATATTTATCCAAAACAATAAGAGTGAGACAGACCAAAATTGATTGAATAATTGAGATCTCATCTAGGACTTTTACTTATACTTAATAGAGGCTTATTTGTTTTGCATTTGTACTAATAGCATAACTGCTGTAACAAAAGAAGGTAATCCGTAGTGCTTCCAATTATTGGTCGTGCAGTATACCAACTCTTTTCTTCTACTACAGTTACCCATGAAAAGAGCATCACAGGAGGATAGTGGTGTGTGTCCAAGGATTGTATATATTTGTCATGTCAAAATATTTCTTGGAGATCCCTCACCAAGACAGTTTTGGAGAAATATGTTTTGGACTAGACTGTCAAAGCAAGACAATTGTTTCCAATCTACTTGACATTGATGCTATTTAAACATTACCAAGAGAGCATCTGGCTGTTGTTGTTGCTTCTGATTTCCCTTTTATTTTGTTTTTTTGTTTGATTTGAGAGGAGAATAGTAAGAAAGGCCAGTTGCTGTACATTTTCAAAACCAAACATCTGCCATACCATTCCAAACTCTAAATACAAAAAATGAGTCGTTACAATCATAATTCAGTACAACAGTACATAAAGCAATAGCCCAAGGCAAGAGCAACATAAGTGAGGGAGATGAGACAACCGAGAATCTATTAGCAGGAGATGACAAAGCGAGCTGCAATATATCAGACAAACGGCACCATTTCCACTGAGGAAAGGGCAATGTCTACGGTGAGGGCCAGCAGACAAGCCAAACATACCTTGTTGGAATGTTGCACTCTTTTTGATTGTCAATTTCGATGATAAAAATGTATGGCTGTCAATGACACTCGCAGTCCAATTTCGATAACTGTTCAGGAAGATTTGAACGAAGCCGTTAAGATGCAGTAATGACACAGATGCAGAACTGGTAATATGAAGTGTGCACCATGTAAGAAGATGAAAGGGCATAGGCAAAATATTACACTTCTGTAATTACTAAATTGTACATGCTTTACACTTCAAATTTATCAAGTAAGAACGGTTTCACAGGGTTTTACTGCATTTTTTCTTGTATTCAGGTCAACCATTTTTTTGCAACAGGTATGTCAGTTGTTTTGATGCCAAATCATGAGAGCAACAGTTTTTGAAAATCAAGGGAGTTATACTATGTCAGAAATATTTTAATTAGCATCTCATTGTTGTTCTTGTCATTACTACCGTTGTAATAACACTTAAGGTAGAACACTTTCAAGCTGTTTCGAATAGAAAATGCTCGACTCCATAGTTCATTTTTTTGAAAAAGCAACGGTTATTCTATCTGAAACTGCTCAAAAACATTTTACCTTATTTTGTCTTATTTTATCTTATCTTGTCAAAGCGACAGTTGTTAGAAGATCGGTAGTACCTTTATTGCCATGATTTTTGTCACAGGCATTTATCAAATTAAAAAACATCATGCTGAATAGGTAAGAATTTTTATCTTAACAATGATTGCTCTATGTTTTGTTACATTCTTACGCTGAATTTTTGTATCCTCACAAAACCAATCCTTCCTGTCTCCTTGCTTGACAAAACCCTTCTCTAATTATTTCATTTGCAGTCTTGTCTTTTCATTGAGAGAGACCGTGACAAGGGTTGGTAGGTTTGCATTTGAGCTAATGTTCACAAGAAGTGAGATTTGTACGAGAAAAATATCACAAAGTAAAGGACTTGGAACTTCAGACTGGCTTATCCTCGTGTACCTAATTGTCAAGAAGTTACTGTTCGACATTTTGGCAGATGTTTCATGCAATAAAGTTTTCTTCTGAATTCCAACTGAAAAAACTTGACTCAATTACAAGGAATGCTTAATCCATGGGCGAATTGAATTATAAGTTACATTGATTGCAACATAAGATGCTCTCCAAGATTTGCAATGTGCAAAGTTACTCTATGTCACCTAGGAGCTTCTTAATTTATAGGTAACTTCTGTATATTTCACAGGTCCATCTTCTTTCAATGGGCACCATGGCAAGGTCAATATTTATATCATTACCAATTCAAAGGTGAGATTAGTTTACACACTGACATAGAAAATATCTAATTTGTTTTGAATGGCCAGACAAAGACATGGATTTGATTCCACGCATCGAGAATGGTTCGTTAGATCTTTTCAATTAAGAAGGATTTTTCCACTGATTTTCCCAGCTCACAAAAGTTGACATGTTCTCCTTAGTTTGAATTAACTAGGATCTATCAACTTCTGATGATTTTGTAATTGCTCCATGAGAACCTGTGGCGAACATATTTCAACAGAATGATCAACAACCTAATCATCACAAAGCTGATCACATACAGGGATGTGTATTTAATTCATGTGTTCATTATGGTCATTTCTCAGACAGCATAATATTGTACCAAAAACCCATTTATAGGAACTGAGATTTTCTAAACATGTCTTCTATTCTTTGAGCTACTGCTCTTCATAGGTTAGTTTACGCATGCAATGATAGGTAAGAAGTTGTCCTTCCCATCCACAATACTTTTCGAAGTAATTGTAGCTACGAATCTCTCTTTACTGTATAGTAGTTCAGTTTCGAAAGCTGATTTAAACATAGTATCTTCTTACATTATACATCATGTTTGTTGAATGCAATGTAATGTCATGGAGCCCCAAGCTATCAAAGTCATCAAAATGGATGATAAAGCCAGATTAGGATTGAATGCGATGATCTAATACAGTTGTGTTTTTTTTCTTACAAAAAAATCAAGAATGGTACAGTACATATTGCGCTTGGATACCAATTTGTTACAAATGTAGCATACTGACGCCAAACACCGAGCATTTGGACAGAATGTTGATATAAGGTACATTGGTAGTCAATTGTTGCGGACTTAAGTATGCAATGATTTGATACTAATATGATTCAATAGTACAAAGTAGGATTCCAGCATCAAGATATCTTGATTTTGCAAACAAATTTATTTTGTTGTTGCACAAACGACTAATTAAAGTACGAGCCATGCTGCTCCAAATGATGCAACTCTATTACGTATTCCAAACAGAATCACAAGACTGTTCACAAAATTCACGAGAAAAAAATTCCTCCACAAAGAAATGTCGAACTCAAACCCCTACTTTCACTGCATACGATACATCATTAGCCATCAAAAAGTGATGCTGAGACTTCAGCAACCTTGCGACCTCGCTCCCTTGCAGCAAAGGAACTCATTTCAGAAACAATAGCTAGACCTCGAGGATGACATCCATGCTGACCCTGAACAATCCTAGTGGTATGTTGCTTCCTCGCATCCTTAACAGCTCGAAGACGACGAGGCACATTGCGCGAGATGAGGTGATCCAACCCAATGCCACGGATCATGAGCTCCTTGGTCGCCTCTCCACCATCTTGGGGCTTACTGGACCTTTCAGTCATAGCTTGGGAACATTCAATCGCATCGCGTAGCATGGTACGTTGGAAGCTTTCGGTGTCCTGATCCGAAAACCACTTTGCTCCAATTTCGTCGGGCGTTGCTTTGGGGATGTACGCGATCGCCACCTCCAATATAAGGGGGAAGCGGACAGACTTGGTGGTTCCAAAGAAGATGCTCTTACTTCGTGGATCGTTCCTCATTGTGGAGGTATGTTGTTTCGTGGGGAGAAGAAGTAGAAACGTTGGGAGTTGGGAGTAGACTAGGTACTGCGAGGCAGGATCGCAACGATTTGTTTGGTTTCAATATGATGCAATTATGAAATTTATGAGAGGAAGCGATTTGTGATTTTTGTGATGTGAGTGTGATACCGATACCAGTGCCCAGTCGTAGTGAGTCGTAGAGTATCATGCGATATAGTCCGTGTTCATTGATTTGATTCTTAAAAGCTCGGTTTTATTACGAGATAGTAGCAAGGGAGTGTTCAATATTTCTCGACTCTCGACGTTATTTCGTTACCAGTTCCGTCTTAGTCGTAGAATCTCTGAGATATTTCCCGTGATCGGTGCTTGCATTCTTAATCGTACGTAAGCTTTTTGTTAGAATTATTTACAGTTTCTCGTTTCTCTTTACGTCCGCGGAATCAAATATTACCTGGGAGCATCGAAGAACGTATCGTCCCACTTCATCTGTGATCTTGTGTCTTCGGAGAATCTCGGTGTTGATAACAATCTTATTTTTTTTACCGGGATTAGAGTGTATACCTATGTGATGATTTATTTTTCTCCGACAATCATCTGAAACGTCACCGATGGAGAATTTGAGAGAACGTCACATTCCTTATCGCATTTTTGTTCTTTTGTACGATACGTACTTATATACGTGTCATGCATGGATTGCGGTCATTAATGAAATCTCCGGTCTCAAGAGCAATGCCTCAATGACTTCATAGAAAAACGGAGAAAATGTTTAATAGGCCCCAATTGCGTACGGGGAAAATTAAATGACCATGACTGCCATGTCCTTCACTGACCCCATGCCCGATGACCCTTTTAATCGTATTCTCGTTTGCTCAGCAAACCTCTTTATCATCTGCTGTTTTCATTCGATGATTTTTCTCTTCCTGTGAACACATTTCTTTTTGTGTTTTGAAATTACTATCATAAAAAGAAGAGGCTTTCGCTACGAACTCGATACGAGACAATTGAACATCTTCACACAACAACCTACAACAACCATGTCCATTTAGACGCCAGCCTCCGTCTAGCATCCTCCACATCGAATGCAACAACAACAATAAGTAGAAAATAAATCAATTAAAACCATGAGCACCCAAAGAAGAAGCCACAGACACACAACCCGTAAAAGAACACCAATCCCATCCGACCTCCCCCAAACAATAACACTCTCACCTCCTTCTGTTGCCCCCTCCTTCAATAATTACTCCCGTCTCTTTAAAAAATCCACCCTCCTCCTCATCGTCGCCCTAACCACCCTCCTCCAACTACACCACCTCATTTCCCCCCACGATGGATCACGCCGTCGCTCCCTCCTCGAAACTGCCTACCTCTCCGCCCACTCGACCTTAATGCCCTGGGCCCACCACAACCTAGTAGACATTACCAAGACCCCCGATCCCGATCTCGAAACGGCATTATTCTGGCACATTCCAAAATCGGGGGGAACCACCGCCAAAAGACTCTATCAATGCATGGGTCAAACGTTGGCGCATCGTGTGGGTGCCGATCCGAGGTTTGGTCATAGTGCCGATAAAGAGATTGTGGTTTTTAGACCGCATGCTCATAAGGATTGGACTGTGGTTAATGTTGATACAACTATAAGAAGTGGGATTGTTAAGGCGGGGAGGATGGGATTGGTGCAGAGTCGGACTGCTGATTTGGTGAGTTGAGTTGGTTGCCTGAGTTGAATTGAATTCTTTTCAATTAATTTGCTGCTGAGATTTTTTAATATTCATCTGGTATCTTCATTTTATTATTTTTTCATTAACATATTCATATGTCATTTCTTGCCTGTATTCTAGATATTCACCATGGAACCAGCCTTTGCCGGCGAAAAACTCTACGACCCCGACCATCAAGGCCGCTTCCTAGCCCTCTTCCGCCATCCCGTCGATCGCGCCGTCTCCATGTTTTACTACCTCCAATCCGCCACGTGGGAACGCACCTACCGTCCGGAATGGGCGGACATGTCCGTTATTGAATGGGCGAATTTGCCCAATGCCGAACAGGATTACATGGTTCACAAGTTGGTAAATAAGGGGTTTGGTGAGAAAGTTGGTGAGGTTGATTTGATTGTTGCCAAGGAGTTGGTTAGGCAGAGGTTTGTGGTGGGGTTGATGGGGGAGATGGAGGAGAGTATTAGGAGGTTTAATATTGCGTTGGGTTTGAACGTGGAGGATAATGAGAGGAATAAGGAGTGTATGGAGGAGTTTTTTGGGGAGAAGAAGGAAGAGAAGGATGAAGCTAAAGAGGGGGAGGAAAAGACACTGGCGAATACGGACAATAAGAATTCAAACAAACATCCCAAGGTGAGCTTCTGATGGTGTCCATTTTAATACACTTGGTCATTGTTGGTCTTGTATCATCTAATCTTGTACTTTTCCCTCCATCAGTTTGAAAAACATACTCCTGAATACAAGGCCATTGCCGAAAGGAACCCACTGGATATGATTCTTTACCAGTACATTGAGAAACTGTTTGAAGAACAGAAGGACATTATTGACCATTATTACACCAGAGATGATGACAGTGTTCAAAATCCTGAAGACGATCCAGATTCAGATGCTGAAGCGCAACCAGAGTCTAATGAAGATACTCAAGATTCTGAAAATGCTGCTCGCGAAACTCAAGCAGAAGAAGCCCCAGAGGAAGGGAAAGAAGATGAAGTCAAGATACCTGAACATGCCATGAACAACTTGGTCAATGTTGGTCATTCGTTTGAAAAAGATCCCAACTTTGAAATCACACCGTTCTTTTGGCATGTTCCCAAATGTGGTGGTACCTCTCTCCAACGCCTTTACTGGTGTATGGGAATGAGCATTGCCAATGAAGTCGGTGGTAATCCCAAGTTTGCTGCTGCAGTTGATCGTAGTACACTCCAAGCATTCAAGCCATGGACTGACAATCCTGGCAGAGTGGTTAATGTTGATGTGTCCACTCATCAAGGTATAATGGATGCAGGTCGAAGAGGTTTTCTTGGTGATGCGGAACAAGCCGAATTGGACTTTATTTCTACATCAGAGTTCCAATTTGCCTATACCATGCTCTACTCACCAAAGCACAGAGCTCGGATGTTTTCAATTTTCCGACACCCCATTGAAAGACAAGTGAGTAAATTCTTCTATCTCCGCAAGGCAACATGGGAACCAACCTACAATGAGCGATGGCAAAAAATGTCATTGACCGAATGGGCATCCAGAGAACGCGGTGAGAATAACTGGATGACCCGCAAACTGGTCGGCAAAGACCCCACGGCCACATTAACTGACGATGATCTCAAGGTAGCCATTGAAATTATCCGTACCAAGTTCCTCATCGGTCTTCTCGATCGGTACAAGGAGAGCATCCATCGCTTTAATCTATTCTTGGGTGTGGATGAAACATCCCCCCGAAACCAACAATGCATGAGTGAATTTGTAGAAACAAATCCGTCGAATAAGCGAGGGAAGAAGAATGATGGGAATAGTTATGAGCATCCCGAGGCGAAAGAGGGTAGTCCGGCTTGGAAAAGTCTGGCCCAGATTCATTCATATGATGTGGCATTATTCAAATTTATTCGGCAAGAGTATGGGAATCAGGCTCAATTTTTTGAGAGTTTGAGTGAGGTGGAGTGAAGATGGGGGTTATTTAGTTTTTCATGTAAATTAGGATCAAGTACAGGCTTTTGTTCACTGGAACTAATTTTCATGTATTGGACTTGTCTCTCAGCGACTGCTTAGTTACTACATTTTCTAATTCAATCTCTTTTTATTTGGGGGGTGACATTGATCACTACTTATAACTTCACATATATCTTTCTTTAGCAGTATATCACCCCAGTGGACACTACCAGGGAGCCACAAAGGGAGAGTAAACCACACATGAAGCCGAAAATACCCCTTCATCCTCCAGTGACCCAGAGGGATACATGATAGGTACTAGATTGTACAGCAAATCACTCCAGTCATACCTGTTTAGCCATATTCGAACGCTTAGTCTGATCAATACCACCACACTTACAAATTCTGCGTATTTCTCTTTGACAAGGGAAGCGATATCACCATGTAGCCTGTTCCAGTTATCATCTTTTTATTTGGGGGGTAGCATAAATGTTGGATCGACCTCAAATATCCACCCCCTAATTAGGCTGGCTTAATAATCTCACTTCAGATGGGAATTTTCTCATTCTTATTGCTGCGTGGAGTCATTTAGTGCCTGGAAAGCTCCACACAACTTTGAATTGTTGCAATCACCTATTCCATCCAGAAGTTGAGCTTAAAGTTAAAGTCCACCCATTTTTGCATGATAATTCATTTGGAAGTTTACGCTATCAGAGACACTGGACACAGGCTCACCTTCCATGACAACCCAAAACCAATTGTGGCTGGCCACCTGGCTAAATTCTGTAGCCAAAAAATAATCAATTTTAAAGGAAGCCTCTAGCTTTGCCCATCTTATTTTTTGCTTCAGATTTGCAGAGGCCTGGGAATCCCGTGATCTTGCAAGACTCATTTTTACTTTCGCCCCAACAAACAAAATCGGCCAACAACCATGACCAAAAGCCGATGGGCAATACCGTCGTCGGCATGCAAACTCAATCCTTCTTTCATCACTTTTAAGCCTCTTTACTATGTTTCTGACCGGGCTATGTATTGTTGCTGTCAATTTGGGGCTTCTCAATGCCCTATTTCACTCTTGGTGTCCCCTCACGATCAGCGTTTAATTTATTTTAAAAATCGTTCATTTT
>JALLAY010001515.1:0-10247 GCA_036939635.1 Cyclotella baltica | reverse complement strand
ATACGTTTTGGCCAAAAAAAGGGTCATGAAATACCATACCCCATGGGCGCTTGATGTCAAATGTACAGTATATAGAAAGGTAAAATTTATAACACTTCGGTGGTTTAGATTGCTGGCAACAGTCACCGGCAAATAAATAGATAGTAGTGCGATGAATTTACCTCCCAAATAAAACAAATTGAATTGGAAAATGTAGTAAGCCTAGTTCCACCTGTACCTCAAGGAAATGGCGGGAACTTCTTCAAGTGTGCGTCAGCCAACAGTCAGCCCATTCATCTCATCCTCCATGAACATGACAACACCATCACAACCATCACATTATCCTCCAACGCACAAACACACGCTCATTCGATTCCAAGCTACCATACCACTTCATAGCACCCCTCCATTGTTCTATCTACAATCCTATCATCCCTGGTTTTATTAAAGTATGAGAACTTCATCCGCCATCTTCCTTGCCGCCGTGGCTAGCACCACTAACGCCTTCGTCCCGACGCCTAGAACTTCCACATTTTCCACTTCTCTCTACGGGAACACCGCCACGAAGGGGCGTATCGCCGAGGTCAAAAAGTCTATCAATACCGCCACAAAAGATAACTTCCCATCCGTTTTAACTGATATCGAATCCTTTCTCACCCAAGAAGCCGGGAATAGCATTTATAAGAAGAGCATGAATAGACTCAAAGTAAAGGCGAAGATGTTTGGTGCAACTATGCCAGAGGGATATGCAAAGGAGGCTAAGTGTACGGAAAAGCGTAGAGAGAAGCAGGATGCATACTGCAAGGCGAAAGCAGAGGAAGCTGCAGCTGCGGCTGAAGAGGAGGCTGCAGCTGCTGCTGAGGAGGAGGCGGCAGCGTCTGAAGAAGCCCCTGCTGAGGAGTAATCATACTATGATGCAACATTGAATTTGTACCTATAATCACGAATTGAGCTTATGATAACCGAAATTAGTGCAACAATTCTCATTCGCAATCATTCGCTTACAGTGTATTGTTCTAACCAAATCGCAAAACATTTACACAATCTGTCAGTTGCCGATTGTCCGCTTGAAAAATTGACTCGATAAGTGAAGTCGTCTTTCCTGAGCTTGTGCAAAAAGTTCAACTGAAAAATGAGCCTTCCTGCAATTCGTACTACATCCTTAACCACCTGTTTCGAACCTTTTAAAGGGTTTGGTATGCCGGGTAGGGTATCAGGTATTTAATTGCACCAATTAAGTCAGGTTGAATTTCAGGTTTTACCTTCATAAATCAAGTCAAAACCATTAGTGTTTCAGGTGCACACCCATAGTAGTGCAAACATAGAACTATTATTACTTGTATTCTCAAATATTCTGTTTGAATGTAAACAGATGTAAACTAAAGTCATTTTGGGAACCGGGTACCTACAAGTGTTCTTAAGCATCTGCCGTTTTCTGTCATTTCTAGTATACTACTAAAATCTCATACGTTACAATTGATGCGCTTTTTCAACAAAATTATTTTACAATGCAGACATAATATTAAGACTAACTCCCTTCAATAATTTGAATTCCCATAGATATTTGTTCCGTAGCATATTTAAGAATCCTCCCTATTCAATAGAACATAGCCAAGTTTACCAAAGAGTTCTGACTGAGACATCGTCCCTGGTCATTCACGTAAAAGCCACCAGAGTTGTCGTTGCTTTCATTGTTCGCCACAGCATTCAAATCTACACTGAAGTTATCATCAAACAGCACTTCCGTAGGAGGGAGTGCAGTGCTCAATAGCTGAGCAAGTGTAGCTGATGCTGGTGCGGGATTTGACATGACAGTTTGATTAACAGAAGGTACTTTTACAGGCCTTGGTGCTGCAAAGGCAGCACTCCCAACTTCAAGGGGGGTTGATGTTGGAGCACTGTATTCCTCGGCTTGTACAGCAATAGGCTTAGCAAGCTTTGCATCGGACTTCTTATCTCCGTCATCACTCTTCTTAGACTTTCCTTTGATTGAGTTACGACGTTTCTTCGGCCTCTCGAGAATCTTATCAGTGTCATCATCCATGCTGGATACACTGTTTGAGTCTTCAATGTCAACAGATGCACGTTTCTTCGCCGGGGGTCGTCTCTTGAGACCTAATACACTTTCAACGTTAGCATCCAACCCTTCATGAACATAAGAGCATGGACTCAACTTCCCCTTTTTGCCGCCGTGGAGACGTTTCTTGAATCCAAAGTAATTAAGCTGGCGTTGAAAACTAGCATACTTGGAATGGCGGTAGTACTTGCCCAGAATGGATTCTTGAAGGACGTCTGGTCGATGACAGACAATTTTGCCAATTCCTTTAATACCTCCTCCCATAGAGTCAGTTTCGTTCTGAGTAGGTACTTGCCAAGTAATAACGTCGTCGATGCTTTCGTCCCGTAGCATTGTGAAGAGATGGCAGAGAAACTCGGGCACTGGCTGAGTTAGAGCGCTCCCAATTTTTGAGTCAGCAGACAAGATGACAGAGGATGGGAGAGAATGACGACGTTCAGCTGCGGCAGAAGATTTGTGACCTTTAGACGTCGTGATGGTGGTCGGTGGGTTGATCGAAGCAACGATTTCGGTTGAATTGCTCGTGACAACGGTGGCATCAGCGAACTTGGGACTCGACATCCCGGAATACCCAGAAGAGTAACCACTGGAGCAAGCAGCAGCAGGAAGCATAAGGTCCTCTTCACCAAATATTAGATCTTCATCAAGTTCGTCAGATGGGAAAGTCTCAGGAGATGACCATGTGTACACTGGTGCCGATGCTCGTCTTTCAGGCGCATTACCGGTTAGAGCATTCATGAAGTTGTTCATTAATTGATCCGTGGACGAAGACATGATGAATTAATTGCTTCGGTTCAAACGATTGAAGAGATCAGATTTTATGATGCAAACAGATTCGATTGGAAGTGATGGGCGGGGGCGGCGTGGTTATTATTTACTATCAGGAGGTGCACCAACTGAAAACGGAAGCGACGATAATGAAACAGTGTCTATCTGTCAACTGTTTTTGTTTATGTGGCGTGATGTGGTTGAACACCAACGCAACATGAAATGCAACACGCTGTTGGGACCACGCACAACAACACCTACAAAAGCCAACTACAACGCACAATAAAATAAAAACGCATCCGAAACGATCTGGTCCTGTTTCAAGTCGTAGTGATGTTCTTATACTCCGAAATTAAAAACTCTTAACGAAAATCGGCCTTTAACTATGAGATGTGACCAGTCAACAGTGAATGACCTTATTTTCTTAACACGTGCAGGATTGTTACTTATGAATTCCAAAGTAAAAACTCACCCCAAGCATTCTTCGGACAAAAGACATCACGAAAAAATCCTCACACATCTGCCTAATTATAGAGAATCATTCTTCGGGAAACAAAACGGCTTTTGAGGTTTCTCTAATGATCGTGAATAAATTAGGTTGTACACCCAAAATAAGTTATGTTATCAGACACTACATATGAATAAAACTTTTGGGCAGCAAGCCTTAATTAGTGTATGCAATAGTCGTTCTTCTTGCAACTTCTTTGACCTTTCATATGTGTCTTTACAAAAACTCGTTACATCAAGTTACCTAAAAAACATCTGGCATTCCGTCGTATCTATGTGTAGAAGGAAATTTCTCAGGAATTTATTAGACCAACCTGAGGTTGTGAGATGAACACGTCAGTAGATTCAAACATACAGGGCTGAAGATAGCCAACGCACCACCCAGCCACATGTTCCGGAACTTTGATGTGCCCGCAGGGCACCTATAATATTGACCTGCCTGCAAGCGCGGGCGCCCAGCAGGGGAAATCTCCTGTCCAATTTGGCCATGGCCTAAATGAAGGACTAAATAATCCATCAACCACACCGACGGCCAGCTAAAATCAGGGTTTGCTCCAACTGTATTCATAGTTTGTTTAAACTTCTTATGCTTCTGATATGTCCCTCAAGCTACTGTCAGCTTTGTTTGGCGGTACTACTGCACCGAGTGGCCAATATAACATCTGCTGTGTTTCTTACACATTGAACATTTTTCAATCATAAAGTGTGATACTGATTGAAACAGGTGAAGTTGCTATTGCTTCTACTTGTTACTGTTTTAATTTCTTGATTACATAAACGTTTCTGTGGTTTTCGGTCAGTCTTAAACCCATAGTGGTTCGACAAATCTCAATCACTGCTCAAATCAGATCCCAATCATGGCATATGATGATGATGATGATCTTACCATATTGTTGATAGCTTGTGTGCTACTTATATTAACATTGACGCTTCCCCCTCCTCTATCCCACAGCTGCGCATAATCCAAAGCCGCCACCGCCACCCTCTCTTCTAATATAGCCTTCGGGCAACAAATTCCCACAGAGATCGCCTACAAAAAATCTTACTTTCAATCATCATGAAATGGTTCGTAGTCAACAGTTGATTACTTGTAGTGTGCTAATATATGATGTATGATTTATTGCAACTTTGAATTTATAAGCTAATAAATTTAGTGTACAAAATGAAAATGTAAACACGAAAGTACATTCATGCACCCATGGACAGTGCACATTTTCTCAAGCGATCAGTATCACTGAAAGACCTTTGTAGAGCAAGACTTAAAGATATGACACATACAGATTATTCACAAACAGTCTCCATAGTTAAATGAGTTGTAGTATTTTTCAACTTCTCTCTCCCAATTTGCTGACTGTAACCTCATATTCTTCAGGTAAGCTCAAAAGAATATGAATAATCAAGTCTACTTCTGACATGACAGTCTTGCCTGAAATTTAAACCTTATTCATTTCCGAACGTAAACACTCCAAATCCATCATCCACTCATCAGGGTTTGTATGAACAGAGGTCAATTTGTTATTAGCAAAGTCCTTTTTAAGTTGGATGTACAAAGAAGCAGTTTTGGGAGCATATTTATGAACTAATCTCTCCCAAGAAAAAGCACGCTTACAATTATCTTCAGGTTGTACTGCCGTGATACAGTTATCAACTAGATTTAAAGGAATCTTGCCTTTTTTTGTTTGACTGTTGATAAATAGCAGAATCTCTTCAAAGGCTAATTTGTTACGCTTCCACAGCTTTTGAGTAAGCTTTCCAGCATCATTAGTCTCTTCAGCTGCTGTTGTATTTTCAGATCAATAGACTGGCCATTTACAATCATTTCTGGAACAGACATCTATAGTTACATCTCAGTCTCAAAACACAGAAGAGATTGGGTGTCCCTTCTTGGCAATTTGGCAAATGGTCATCCATTTTTTTGTAGGATATATGACTGTGTACCAGAAAACCTACTTAGGAATTAGTATTACCCAGATGGTGGTCTAACAGGCCTCACACACATTGTAACAGTAGCTAAGTGACGGTACATAGTTGGAGAGTACTTAAGTATGAGTACGATGATTAAAAACACTCTCGAGCTTAGTAACAGTTCCCAAAATTAGATTCAATTTGTAAATAATAATAATGGATTTGGGTGTTTGATTTTTGTTCAGATACTTACAGCCAGATTCCTAAAGAAAAGAGTAATTTCTGTGTTTGAACTGACTGACACTGACATAGAACAACAACAGAGAAACAATTTAGTTGAGGCATGTTTGATGTACGCATTAACATTACTAGACCACCTATGAAGTGTCCAAATTAAAGATGTAATCCCATCATGACACTTCTTATGATTAGATCACACAAAATTTCCTCTACACTGATGATAGCTTAACCATAGATTCGATAGATTGCATTGAGATCAAAATCCAATGCATGAGCAGCCTTTAACAAGCGATTGAATCATTAAATCTGATAAAACTCACCCTCACTGGCACAAGGCATCCGCAAGTGCAAGTCACGTGTAGAATTGTCTCTGATCAAGTGGTAGGTGGTAGGTATAGTGACAGGTGATAAGAAAACGTATTAATCTAGCATTAAATAAATCTGTTATTTTCCGTACCGTCTCTCTCTTCCTTTTGCAAACTCACAAATGACTGAAACAAGATCCTCTTTTTTCATCTCAGGCCACGGCTTTTTCAGGAAGAATAGCTCAGAATAAGCTGATTGCCACAAAAGAAAGTTGCTAAGCCTCTCTTCGCCTGAGGTTCGGATTATAACATCTGGATCACAGCAGTGCCCAGTCAACATTTTCTTGTGCAAATGCATCTCACCAACTGAGTTCAGATCAATGACTCCTTTCATCACATCTTGCGTGATACTTTTGCACGCATTCACAATTTCCCCTCTGGCACCATAACTCATACAAATATTCATTGTAAACCTGTCACAATGCCTAGTCTGCGATACCATACGATTAATGCCCTCACGAACGTCTGCCGGTATCCTTTCACTCTCTGTCTCCAAGACATGAATCCGAATCCCACGCTGCAAGGCCTCCAATCGAATTTCCTCACAATACTTGCAAAAAATGGACATGAGCGCCGAAACTTCATTTGGATCTCTATCCCAATTTTCAGTCGAGAAGGCATATACTGTGAGAACCTTGACTCCCTCGGCCATGCACCATTTTGTGAATTCGATTAAAGTTTTCGAGCCATCCCAGTGTCCCCTGGTAGCATTGCCGTATTTTGTCTTACCGTATCTACGGTTCCCGTCCATGATCACAGCAATATGACGAGGGACAAGTTTTGGATCAACACCGCTCGTTCTTGTAGATTCATGGACACGTAATGCTTGTCGTGTTTGTTCATCTCTTTCATCTACAAATAGATCAGCTTCGTTGGTATTGTTGCCCCTAAGTAGCTTCCAAAAGTAAAGCACATTCACTGACACGCCCATGAACACCATTAGCAAGAATTCATGTGCTGATTTCCACCAGTTATACAGCTTTGTCGATTGCACCCTTTTGCCCCCCTCTCCCCCATGTGATACACTCCATCTTCCGATCAAAAATCCAAACCCCACCCCGACAAAAAGCGGCACAAACGCCAACAACAAAGGATTCGACAAATAAAGTCTAATAACACGTCCCAACACTAATTTTACCCATGCCAAAACCACGGATACACAAGGACCATTCCCAACAACGTCTGAAGGACCGTCTACTGAGCAATCGCATCCGAGGAGGCGGTCGTACACTCCAGATCCGCAGGCTAAATAATTGGAGGCGCTTGAATTGTCTTGAAGATAGACAGCATTGTTTGATAGGTGTTTGATAGATAGTGCATCGTCGTGGTTGATGTTGATGAATTGAGAGAGAAGGGTTTCTGCTCGAGATTTCCAGTTCCCGGCCGCCATGGTGGTTGCGGTTTGCGGTTCCTCTCGATAGGAGAGAGGAAGAGGGAGACGATACCGTAGTTCACACAATGAATCGCTCACAAATTAAGCCGCCCCCAGAGCTCTTCTGAATTTTTCTTCACTTTTTAAATGCGTTGGTTTGCTAGCGCTAAACTGCCGCTCTGGGCTTATTTGTTTGACGAGTTCATATTTAACCGCTCTGGAAATTTTGTAGAGAGGTTAATTATGTGAAATACGGTAGAGCGAGCCTTTTTCTCGTCCTCTCTCATAAAAATTTAGATGATCCCGGAAATCCTGTCTCCTAAACAGAACTTAAAATAACTACGCGCGTCGATAAAAAGCACCTATCCGGAGCCGCGAGAAGCGGCTTTTTTACGAGCGTTGAGCATAAATTTCGGCGAGTGATGCCAATGAAGATACGAAAGTTTCAAAAAGTTGCCACCGATCTGCATGACGACGACGACCATATCCATAGCATCATCCATCACCCATCAGCCCACACATACACTGCTACCTCTAGAGATGGAAGAGCTAAGGCCTCGCTCCATACAGTTGATCGGGCTATGATGAGAGTTGAACTGGCTAGCTCCATTGAACAGTTATACTGTAGGAACCGTATCGTTTACAAACAGTAACACATGGAGAAGCTTCCTTCGACGAAACTATTGAGATAGGCATCTTGTTGCAATACCTCTTCGCAATCGTCTACAAAGAACAGATTTGGTGACAAAGAACACAATAAAACAGCAAAAAGCCATGTCATCCTACCCAACCATAGGAGTCCACCCCCGCCCCCATGGTTATAACCCCACCCAAAACAATCCACTAGGAAGCCCCCGTCACGAGATTAACACACCTCCAAACGGATACGATCCTTTCTCCCTCCACGCCATTAGTCAATCCAACTCCACCGATTCCAAAACGAAAAAGATTCGATGGACGAAGAATGTAAAGACTGGTAAAGATACCGTGGGATGTATGGCATTTCAAAGAGCATGCATGTTTCCTTCTTTGTTTGATGGCGCTTCTTCTCCGACCAATGCTTGTGCAAGTGACGGTGGCAGTAATTGCAACGAACAGATAAAGGATGGCGGTGGTAAATCTAAACTCCATACTCCATTGACTATACTCGAAAACTTTGCACGAGAAGCAATCGTCAATGTACAAAAGTGTGGTATTGGAATCGGAAGACAATGTGAACAAAGGGGTGTCAATGCTAATGCAGTAAAATCATGTATTGATGATGAAATGATGTGTTCAAAATGTAGGACTCTTCACGGGGAAGGCTTTGGATTTGACAAACTTAGGTGTGGTGGATGTCAGAATAATTATTCAGAATATGATAGGCGAGGTAATTGTGGGGTGCAGACGCGCAGTCCAGGATTTGGCTTGCCAACGTCGCCATCGGCACGTAGGAAACAAAGCTACCAGTCTGCTGATTGGGACTGTGCATCTCCAGGAGTATCAATGTCACAACCTAGAGATGATTTGTTTATGGAAACTAGACTTGACAGGCTTCGCTCTGAGCGTGTGCTCAGTCCACAAAATGTTAATCACAATGTTGAACCGATGCAAAATCAAGAAATGGCAAAAGTTGATTGCCAAAATGAATACGAGACATACAATAACACAATTGATAAATACGGCTACGACAAGTGGAGTGAAACCGTCCAAATATCACCCGAATCAATCCTCAAACAATCCTCATTCCACAATGACGATGAGAACTCCCGCAATGCAATCAATCTGAACCACCAAAAGCCCAAATCCAAATCACAACGGAGCAATAATACATTCCAATTTGGCAAGAACAAAAATAAGAGAGCTGTGAAAGAAAAGACCCGTCTGGTAGGTAAATGTGTAGCGAAAAGTCTTTCAAATCCTGTTGGGATATTAACATGCGGAATGAAAAGGAATGGGGTTAGGAAGGTATTGGCTATTACTTCACGGTAGTCAGTGATGGATTATTGGAGATTTTGTTGGTGTTGGAAGTTGATGTAGTTTTTAGAGCAAACAAGTTAAAAAAGTGATCTGTAACAATTAAATTAATAACGATCACGAATCTTAAGTAGAGCATAAGAGCTATAACTCTCCCTTTTTATCTACTACACCAATGTCATTATTACCAATCAAAATTCCCGATTCAAAAGGCGCCGCTTATACCAAATGATAGCTTTTTGCTATTGCGCAGTTTCCAAACCTTCATCCCTCTAGCCCCTGTGCCTCTTATCCTTGCTTCATTTTGAAGCTGTAGTTAGTTTGATTCTGTGGTTGATTTGGTAAGGAGCTCGTATTTGTGTGTGAGGCGTCTATTGGGCGACGAAGAACTTGTAGACCTATTCATGGTGAATGTGAGAGTGATAAAATGATAGAGGATGATGCTGGAGTTGCCAGCTACTACCTAAGCAACATAAAATGGACTCTTGCAAAACCTAAGCTCCATCCAAAAAAATCACCATATCTCGTCCACTACTCACTCCTCATCACTCTCAAGCGCTTGCTGCCATCGCAGTATCAGCAAAGAAACGGTGCTAAGCTCTTCGTGATTACAAGCGGCGCAAAAAGGTGGAGAGAAAGTCCATGCCTAGAACGGTTCCTTCTTCGACGGAGATGAGCATTGTGATGTGTGCTGGAGACTGGAGAGTAATAATGAAAACGACCAAATGCGGGCTGGAAGTCTTTGATGGTGTGTACCATTTGGGATCTTTTGTATCTTGTAATAGCTTGGCATGAACAATTAATGTGGCACCAATTATTGCATGGGACGTTGTTCGGGTATTATGGTATTGCTCGAACGGGGTCATCAGGAGATCGGGTGACAGGAATAACCTCGATAGGCATTTTCTTCTCACATCTCGCTATGAGGCTCTTGCGGCCAGGCTTTATTTTTTAGTCGGAAAATATTGTAAATGCGTTGGCGTCACCGACAAATTGTGTTGCAAGCACTTTCTTGAGATGGTATAGTAATAGCTGATGTCGGTTCTAGACATGTTTAGATGGCCAATCTAGTAATGAA
>JALLAY010001514.1:0-10246 GCA_036939635.1 Cyclotella baltica | reverse complement strand
ACTACTAGTGGCTAATATGCCTGGTTTTTATTACCAGTGCATTACGGATGCTAATCTAAGGATTAGGCAAGAGGCTACGATGGATCACATGAAGAGTGTGGTTGGTTGGACCACAAGTACAATGCACTGTTTAACGGGATTTCGAACGTCAGGCCCGGCGAATTTTCGACCAACGAAGGGGTCATAAACATCAAGACAGAGGAGGAGGTTATGAAGACCACGAGGTTCCTAGTTCTTTGCTCATGAGCGCCGAGGAGGGCTATGAAAAGACTGGCGACTTAAAAATTTCGTGATCTAGGAACACTACCTTTCTTCGACGCTCGAGCTTGGAAGCAGTCATGGCAAGGAACACGCTAATTGATAGGGCCAATGACCCCAACTCGTGGGATCCCGATACGATTTGGGAGAAGGCCATAAGTCTTGATGCGATTGACGGCATTCCTCCGCCAGTCATGTATGAAGGCTGCAGAGCGGGTAAGGCCTGGTTCGAAAATGACTTAGAGGCCATATTTGAAGGGTCGAATGAGAGTTCAACTGATTCAAGTGACGAATACTACGTGGTCGATGATATCACGACGATTGCGTCAGAGAGCACAAGATATGTTTATGACAGTGATGAGTCCGTATATGATTCACTAGCGTCTATGTAGGAACCAGTAGAGCTGAGTGATGATAGCTCGGATGATGACTCGGTACCACCTCTCGTGCAGGGTGATGTTAGCTCTGACGATGATGTGCCAGTGAATAAGGTCATACTGCATACTGGGAAATGGCCCAAGGAGTATGACGACTTATTGGAGGAATGGGTACCAATCTTTCCATACTATGGAATGGGCGGCAATATGAGTCATTTGCACGTGGGAGATGACACCAGTGACTCAACAGAATCTGAAGGGAGCGAACTATGGGCAAATGACGCTGGGAGGGAAGGATTCCAGATGCCTCCTCTCCCACTACCACTGCCAAATCGTGAAGAAGCCGAAGAAGCCTTGAGAGCGCAACAGTTGGAGCTCGAGCAAATCCAATCGAATGGATTTGATATGAGCCTGTTGGAGGATTTAGGCATTGCGGACCCAATTGAGCCGGTAGATGCTAATGACTATTACGTCGATGCTGACTTTCGCAACGATAGTTTCTCAATCAGTACCGAGGAACTGTTTGGAAGCGATTCGTCATTTGACAAGCAGTCTTTGAAGGTCTACGTGGTGCCAGACAAACCAATTGAAGTTGCGGCGGGAATGGTGGATGTTGGAACGAATACTGACGCGAGCGTTGCGGATTTGCTTGAGAGTGTCGAGGAACATCTTAGAGGTCCGAATGAGCGTCATTTGAAGTGCAAGTTCAGCGCGTTCTTAGAACGGCGCAGCGACAAAGAGGTTCATGAGCTTGTCACGAAGGACATCATTGGGAAAGCTGCAAAGAAATACTTAGAGTCCCGTCCTGGTGGCGAAGTTAAACTCTGACGGGAACTCACGTTGGGATTTAAGGAAGATGTTACAGAATGTGCTAGATGTAGAAGTACAACACAAGATAAGTGAGCTATAGTACTTATACTATATCTGTAACCCCCCCACGCTTCAATGAGTACCAAGAATTGGAGCGGAGAGAGAAATAAACTAAACAGAAAACAAGAAATACAAAATCAGATGAGTGTAAGTACTCAAAGCTGATGTCTTCTACATCCTAATCCCATAAATGATCCCATACAATATCCCAATGGGAAGACATATAACCTGTAGTCCTCGCTGCACGTGCCACAATAGTGTTTTTCTTGTGGGATGGTCTGTCGTCCGGGTCCTGAGTGATGGTGAAACGGCGAATAAAGTCAGCATGACAGGGGCAATAGGTGGGTGGAACATGTCCCATGAAATAATCTTTGTGACGGTAGAAGAGAATTCGAGGGAGAGGCTTGGTGAAGTGGTCAGCCATATTGAGAGAAGTGTCAATACGGGACAATGCCATTAGATCACGTTCGACCCATTCTTGGAGAGAATAATACTTAATGTCGATGTGACGTGATCGTGATGTTGGTTTTCCAGCATTTGCCATTGCTGTGGCTCCATCATTGTCTTCATACATCATAGTGGCTGCGTATTGAGGCACGCCGAGATCCCAGAGGATACTTCGAATGTAGAGTGTCATCCGTCCGGCTGCGGAAGCAAGCATGAATTCGGCTTCTGTAGAAGAACCTGCAACGGTAGGCCACAGTTGTGACTTGTAGGCAATGGGTCCACCACCAAGTTTAACAACGATACCACCAAAAGATCTTCTGGTAAGGAGACAGTCACCCCAGCTAGAGTCCATGTAGGTTTGTGGTTCCTTAGGAATATCCTTAGGGCGGCCATGTAGAAGGATGTCATGGGGTGTGCTGGAGACTGTAGGTAGAGGGTCATCTGGAAGATTCGTGTTCGCCTCTGTGCGCCAAAAATAGATGCCATCGTCCCTGGTGGCAGCAGCATAACGCATAATACTCTTGAGGGCCAGGTAATGAGTTTCCGAGGGGAAAGCACTACCCTGTGCTACTTTGACAACAGCCTGGGAGAAATCAGGACGGCACGTCACCATTGGCCAAATGAGTTCGCCTAATGCCTTCCGAAAACTGAATTTCATCCGTTTCTGAAGAGCAGCTTGTTCCTTAATGTCACGACTACCAATAGCAGAATACAGACGCTTGAGGAATGATTCATTAGTGCCCAGTGGTGTAGGATGGGTAGTGGTTGGGGCATCCAGCCAGTCATTCATGTATGGAAGTAAAGCCTTGGAAAGATAGGTGGTCACCGACAATTTGATGTACCAACGTGACTGTTGGACGTCAATACCATTGTAAAGAGTTACCAAACCCTGACGCTTGATTGGGATTTGCAGTTTCTCATCCAATGCATCCCAAACTAAGTTTGCACAACGTTCAGACGGTGCAGCAATACCAAAATCATCTACCTGCCGTTTGAATAACACCCTCTGAGAGTCAACGATACCGGAGTATAAGCATGGCTCATGTACAGTGGGAATGAAACCAAGTGCTCGAAGAATACCATCAATATGCTTCTCCCAGAGACGAGGAGATTCTGGATGGCCTTGCATGGCCGCTAAGACAGGAACAACCCAACCCTTGGGGATTGGCGGATAGCCTTTAGAGGCCCACCAGGCTCGGAAAGCATCATCAGGTCGGATATAGAAACCCTGCCGTGGAGGAGGTGCCTCACCGAATGCATTCGAGACGTCAGATCCAAAAACAAGAAGGTTTTCAACCGCAGCTATGGCGTAAAATATACGTGATCCAGTTTGATCGATGCTATTCGCGTAGGTATGGTCGAGTACACGGACTTGACCTCCACGTGTGGAACCATCACAGGTACAACGGGCTTTCTTTCGTTTGTCGTAAACTTTCTCCACATAGGTCCAGATGAGATTGAATACAGCTGCAGTAGATTTGACTGGGCAAGGTGTGCCAAACATATGTTGTTTCTCATACTGATCAAGCTGTAAAAATTCTGATTGTTGCCATTCACCCCAGTCATCTTGGAGTTGGAGCTTGCGTCGTGTGAGCTTATGGGCAGCAGTAACGCAGTTGAGAACACCACCTTCCGACACCACTTCGTAAAACGAACGTGGCAAAGAGGCAAACCACTCGTCAAATTCCTCCTGTGTCATAACAAAGATGTCCTGAAAGTTGTATCGTTTGTGTAGCTGATCTATATTCACTTGAGGGATCCCAGTTTCCACCAGACCATCTTTTAATTCGCTGTGGGCAAAATGGAGAGTACACCGTTTAGCGTTGGAAGTTGCCAGGTTGGCGAAGCACCTCTCAAGGTCGTTGACAGTATGGACTGGAGTAGAATCCACCTGGATGAGCCATGCGTGACGCAAACGAGATCGCCAAGCACGAATCCGAGCAGCTGGAGTGCTTTTAGCAATGTCATGCAGGTAAAGACGACCATTCTTAGGCTTGCAGATGAGACCAGCAGTAGATGAGTGGTCTAACCGTAGGAGTCGGAGATCAAGTTCCTCTTCAAAGGCATTTCGAAAAGAGGTTGGAGACAGGTAGACCATGGCCATGTCTTTAGCAGAGATGTCATGGGTTCTAACCATATCATGATCGACGGTAGTCTTGGTCCGAGCGGCACGTGCTGTAGGAATGGTCAACTCAGGTGGACTAGAAAAACGGAGTGGCAAGGGAGTCTGCTTCGCAAGCTTAGGGACGGGTGGAGGGCATTTGGAGGGAGGATAGATGGCAGGCATGGGAGGTGCAGGAGTGGGTACAGTTGGTGGTGGTTCCAAGCCGATGTCGTAGAGCATCTGGGCAAATGGCGGACGGGATGGCTGAAGGTACCAAGCTTCATCAAAGATGGCGTGATGTGATGTTTTAACAATCTGGCTGTCCACGTCGACATATCGAATATTGGCGTTTGTAGCGGTGTAGCCCAGGAAGATACCTGTGAAAGCATGCCTATCCAACTTGGAGCGGCGCTTACCTGTCCGTTTCACACAGACTCGAGACCCAAAAATGCGGAGGTGTCGGAGGTCAGGCTTGAACCCAAACCAAGCTTCGAAGGGAGTGAGCATCGTGGCCCGATGAACCCGACGATTATGCAAGTAGGCGGCATGTTGCAAAGCTGCAGACCAAAATTTGGCCGGGAGACCAGCACCATATAGAAGAACTCGGACAGTAACACCAAATGTGTCGTTCCACCGTTCTGCACCCTTGTTTTGATCAGGACTATCTGCACCCGTAGGCTCAACATCGTAGTTGTATGGTGGTTTGGACATGCGTGTGACAAATTCATGGCAATTAGCCAATTCACCACCTTGATCGCAACGAATGACACCACCAGCGGTAGAGCCGTTAGCAGCAAGAAAATGTTCCACAACTTCAATAGGTGGATCCTTGCTTTTACAGAGAAACACCCATGTGTATTTTGTAAATTCATCGACAATAAGAAGATAGGAATTGAAACCGTCGTAAGATTGTACCACTCTGTCTTCCTTTTCGTTGGGACGAGAAAAATCCGATGTGGAGGCACGGAGGAAACCGAAATCCATGTAAAACCGTTGACGTTGCCCAGTAGCTCTGGATGGATGACGACCTTTCAGAGGGGCCCGTTTACGTATACGTGCCTGATTGTAGTGATCGTAGCTCGCAAATGGATGGGGATAGAATCGATCAGGTGTACCGTCAGCAGACTGTGGAAGGACATGGAGCTGCCACTCATCACAATGACCAAGTCGGGCTTGCCAGAGATCAGCTTCTATCTGCCGACGTTTGAGCTTTTCATGGGTAAGAGGAGTGGAAGACGTAGTGGAGTGGGATGAACTAGTAGAGTCAGAAGAACAGGAGACTAAGTCAGATGGGAGGGTGTCCAATGCAACTGTACGACAAGATGTGAAGTAGAGGCCTTGCTGACGATGCAGGGGAAGGGAAATGCCTACACGATTGTCTGGGTGGAATAGTTGAATGAGACCGTGGCCAGATTCATTGTCACCACGTTGGATCCACTTCGTAAAGACACCATCACTGGACTGGCATATGGCTTCAGGAGACAAAAGGCAGTCTGTAGCATCCCTGTTATAATACATTGGTGTGTAGAAAACTGAACCATCAATCATGGGGATCGGGAAATCACCACGGTGTGTACAACGAGAAGTAGACTGGCCTTCTTTAGCTGCCATATTAATCGAGAAAGGAGTGATGGGCCGAACATTAACGAGGCAGTCCAAAGTGTTACACATATTAAAGTTGGCACCACCATCAACCAAGGTAGGAGGAGATGAGCCCCCTGAAGGTAGACCAACAACTTGCACAGTGGTGTCTTTAACCGTCACCGAAAGAATGGGTGAAGATTGTTCAGAGTCCCAGGTGCAAACGGAAAGATCATCCTCAACATCAGAATACGTAACTGAAGCAGTAGGTGGACTGGTTGTGAGAGAAGATGGGTCCAGAGTAACACGGGGTTGAAAATAGTCAAAATCACTGAATTCGGTGGGATCGATTGGTTGATTCCACAGAGACATCAAAGATCCAGGTGGAGGTGGGCCCAATTGTTCAGCCCAAGCGTCCTCGTCCATGTAGGTGAGTGATGAAGCCGAGGAAAGAGAGGATGAGTCATCGTATGATGGTGGATCAAAATGGCTTGGAAAAGAGAAGGAGAATTCACTGGAGCTTGTAGATTGGTTGGATTGCAGAACTGGAGGAAGAGATGAGACCATAGAGGCAGAAGGGTCCACTGACGAAAGGAGACTGGAAAGAACTGTAGTAGTGGTAGTGGAGTCATCAGAGGAGCTGCTATCGGAGTAATAGGCAGCGCGTGGGCCGAGTTGGGGAGCATCATCCATACTGGAGGCAACAGAGGGTGGATGAAGGGATGGTACGGTGCTAACATTGGAGCTGGAATCATCGTTGGAGGAGCTGTTGCCGTCAAGGCGATGGATGGTGCGATGGAGGGAAGGCATAGAGGCATCAGAATCAACGGAAGAGGAATCCACAGAATTATTGTCCAAGGGGTCAGAGTATGTAGAGTTACTCGTCATAATAGGAGAAAATTGTGGAGGTGGTTCTGGAGGCGGTCGATCCGGAGTAGGATTGACAAGACCAGTGTCCGTTGCAGCCTGCAAGTCACGGATAGCCTTCTGTTGTTGGTGGCGTAAAAGATAAGAGCGCCACTCACCAGCCAGTTGGTTAACCCTTGCATGCCAAGCGTGAATATTCTTTGTGGGAATTGTCGGATCATCAGAAGATGCAGGAATAGTTGGTGAGGATGGAGTTATCGAACTAAGATGGGCGGCTGTGGGTTGTGTAGTTGCAATGGGTGAGATAGGACCCGAGAGTCATTGAGACTCAGGAGTGTCCTGCCCCGGAGGAGATGATGTAGAATCATCCTCCAGCCAGCCAATCCAATCAAAGTTATCAGCCACCTCTTGTGGAGTAGTACCCTGAGAGGAACAATACGCTTCCAAAAGAGCAGATTGAGTAGCATTGGCTCGATTATTGTTCCTATTGCCGAAACGTTCAGAATAAGCTCGCTCGATTCTGTCCAAAACATCCTGACCCAGGTTCCGCTTAACAAAACGATTAACTCGAAGCCAACGAGCTACTTTCCAGCATCGTTCAGTTGAATGCCGTTCACCACATGCCTCACAAACAAGAGAGGCATCCGAAGCAGTGGAAGACCCGTCCGTGGAGTTGTTGCCGCGTGAAGTGCGACGTGGTGGAGGGCGACGTTCGCGAGAAGAGTCACGTGATCGCGAGCGATTCTGATTAGACGGGGTGGATCGAGTAGAAGTGCCAGTACTGCCAGTGCGGGTAGAAACATTGACTGAAGGGGAATTAGATGTGATGCTGGTGCCAGTGGATCTATTGCCAGATAGAGCCATAGTGGCTGGAAGAGGAGTGGTGGATGTGATGAGTGTTTTGGCTAGCCCATCAATTAGAAGATCTTGAGGCAAAGAGCCAGGAGGCTCCCACTCATCAGTACGGTGATTGTCATAGTTGGTTATAGCTGTCTTAAGACTGACGATCGAAGATTGGAGAGACTCCTCACGGATACCGGAGAGAAAGGCATTGCTGCGTTCGATATCAGAATGGTAGGTTGACTTGAGAGCTTGGAGACGATAGAAGAGGTTGTACAGTTTGGCGAAGTGGGAGATGTCCTTGACCTCATCCCAAATGGGTTCTTTGGCTGCTGCGTGAGGACAAAATCCAGGGACGAAATTCTTGAGCAAGCCGAAGAGCCAACGAAAACCATCCTTGGTACATCCCGAGTCATGATCGTTACACATCCGCACAGTTGGATGGTCAATGGGTATGGTGTGTTGGAGGACATTGTAGAGCACACGAGCCATTTGTAGGTACTTTTCCTCACCGATACCAGGCACAGCAAGACCAACATAATTCCATCCAAGAACCACTGCATCGAAGGGTACCAAGCCAATCTTGAAAGACTTAACATCAGAAGCCAAGTGTTCATAAAAATCAACCCAAGATTCCACCGAAAGACTCTCCAAATGATGTAGGTTCTTTTTGTCTTTGACCTTAAACTCGGGTTCCACCCAATTCTTTAACAAACCTGCTAAAAGATTCCGAATTTCACCGTAATAGGCATGATTGAAGCCTAAATCCACGTAACGAGTCTCATCCAGGCCTTCACCATAGCCATCACGGCCCCCCAAGTAGATGAAATTGGCACGAGACCGTTTGGAATCAACTTCATTGAGTGGAGACCAATGTCGACGGACACTAAGTGCATAGGGGTTGGGAATGTGTCGTCGAGGGGTCTGGAGGTCAGCTGGGATGGCAGCAGACTGGTCATGTGTGGAAGAATTGGAGTCAGCCGGAGGAATGTCGTTGTCAAGTGATGCATGGGGAAATAGTGGGGTGGAGTTGGCCGAAGGGTCAGTATGGCGAGCTTCACCCTGAACCTCATGTAGATTGTTGGCTGGGGGCTGTCCGATTCCCGATGGAGGACTCTGCTGATGATTGATGCGTGGCTGTTGACGTGGGGGAGAAGAGGCATCACGATTGGATCGCTGGGGTTGCCTCTGATCCCATTCAGAATAATTACGGTTCTGCTGACGGAAGAAGCCACGACCACGACCTGGGTGGGGACCACGAGCAAAATTTACAGACCTGTCACGCCAGTTAGGATTATCAGAAGTGTCGGGGTGTCCGTAAGATGAAGAAGGCTCAGTGGTGGTACCCATCAACTCCTGTAAATTGCGAGAAGGGAGCTGGTCGTGAGGAATTGTGTCATCCTTAGCTTCTTCAGAATGATGAGAAGAACCATGATGTGAAGGAGACGAAGCCACAGTAGCTGGTTGAGCAGAAGGAGAGGTGATAGTAGAGTCACCATCCTGTGAAGAGTGGTTGGAGTCCTGCTGTAAAGACGAGGGAGTGGTACCTGGAGCATGATACATCGGTTGGAGCACAAGTTCAGTAGCCTGAAGAAGTGAGCTGATGGGTACGTCACCAGGAGGAAGCCGTTGATCCACAGTGTACAGAATGTTATGTAATGATTGAACCTGCAAGCGTAAAGCGTGATCCAACTGGGTAATATTGTTGATAATTGGGAGTAGGGTCGGAGAGATAGCATTGAGCACAGACTGTTGTGTTGGAGAAGTGAAGAGTTCCTGATCAACATTCAGATGTGGAGAATCCTCAATCCCCCGAATACGAGAGTCCAGGTTATCTCGGAGCTGTTGTAAATCGTGAGAGAAATCCGATCGAATGCTGGCAAAGAGATCATCAATATCCTGGCGGTGTCCATCCAACAAATTTTCGATTGTCCCAAGAGTCACCGTTGTCAAACGAGAGCTATCGGTGGAGCCAAGACGATTGTTGGCAGATAGCCGTGACATAAATCCCCCGGTAGAAGCACGTTGTAGATTGTTATTCCCCCGTGAAAAACCTCGTTGACGCGACAGAGAAAAATCTGGACTATCAATTGGTTCAGCGTGTGACGGCGGATCAGGAGACGACAACGAAGCAGCACCAGTGCGTTGTGGAGTGGTTAATTCACCGTCGGTAGTGGGCGAGGGTGCACTCTCATGTTGGTGGAGGTGGGAACGTCCACGAGCACGAGGTGTATCGGCCTCAATCGAAGGTGGATCGACCGGTCCAACATTGTGGGGTGGTGCAGGTGGTGGGCGAGGATCTTCCCCCGTGATATTCGACGTTTCGAACGATGCATTGTTCTCCATTTCGTCGACAGCACGAGCGTCGATAACGTTGGTTCGATGCATAAGAAGGAGCTGATGAAGAACCGATTTCGATGATTTGGTTGCGTCGTGGGGAACGTGATGGTGGGACAACAAACGTGAGATGACGTTTTTGGTCAAACGATCGTAGGAGAGCTCAGATAATTCGAGCTGATGGAGGGGGCGTCGAAGGAGGTCATCGACCTCTTCGGGAGGCAACGGGATGGGGCGGGGCGCCATGGTGAAATAATGAATGGATCGGGGACAATCGAAGGAAAAGATCGGAGGTGCCGCCGAGAACCAAAAAGAAATTGATGCCAACAGTGGAGATAACCGACACTGTTTTCGTAAATGATATGTTTAATAGTTGTAAAGATTTAAACGGAGCTCTGTAATGAAGTGCAGAGGTTTGTTTAGTGAGCGCAATAACCTTACAGAATGTGCTAGTGCTACCCTACGGCGGCGGCCTACCTAGGCCACCATGGATGTAGAAGTACAACACAAGATAAGTGAGCTATAGTACTTATACTATATCTGTAACCCCCCCACGCTTCAATGA
>JALLAY010001513.1:0-10248 GCA_036939635.1 Cyclotella baltica | reverse complement strand
GCGCCAAAAAGAAAAAAATTAAACTCACCTTGTGCCAATAGGGTAAAACCAAAACGAATCCCAACTTTTTACGGGAAAATGCTTGAATGAGATTAAAAAAAGAGAGAATAGAGAGCGACCGTTTCCCTGGCTCGCCATCACCATTCACCATCGACTCATCGCTCATCGACAACAAACAACGAACAACCTCGCGAACAACCCAACAACCGCAACGACGACCACCGACTGCATTGCGAAAGATCTCGAATTGAACCACACCCTGCCCCTTTCGATTGAAATCGAAACGACGCCCTCACCGCATTGACCCGATCGCTCCCTTTGAGTCGAGACCGACCCATTTGAATTCGAATTGAGACCGCCCCCACTCGAATCGAACCAACCCCCGCGTTGAATCAAACGAGCAACGACAACGACCCCCATTCGAATTGAACGACGAAACGACCCCAATTCAAACCGAACCACCGAACGACGAATGCACCGAATTCAAATCGAATCGAAACTGACCAACGAATCAATTCGATACGGAATGACCCAGTCATTCGAAGCAACAAGCAACAACCAAACGACCCCGATCTGAAACGAATGGCCAAACGACACCACTTTGAATCAACGACCAAACAACCCCCATCGAACGACCAAACGATGATCACCCCAATCGAATCCAACAACGAGCACTTTTGAAATCAACGACTGTTTGGTCTCCTCCCATCCAATTCAACGACAACCGTTCCCCCGTCAATTCAAATAGATATCATGGTATTCAACGCATAGCACAAGGACAATGCCAAACACAAATTCGAAACAACCGCCCCCAAATCGAACTTGACGATGGCCACTAAAGTTAGGTGAGTTTTATGCCTCAGTCGATTGAAAGTTGATTCAAACCTCTCCCTGGTTAATTCTATCTTTTTTTCTTTCACAGGGAAGATGACTTTTGGCCGTAACTGTCGGAACAACACGCACTCATCCCGATGCTTCACAGTTCACCAACAACAACTCCCAATCAAATTCAACAGGCTGTCGAGATGAATTCAAAAAGACCGTCCCAATTGAAGACGGAAGGTGAGTCGTCAAATATTTGTTGCTCGTTGATGAAATTTGCAGTGCTGAATACTCACAGATCACACCCTCTCACAAGACACTGACTACAATTTAAAAGAAGCAATCAGGAGGATGGCGAAGAAGGAGTTGTGAAACTGTCGGTGAGTTGTCTAATGCTTCGAACTCGCAATTTCTCTCGAAGAGAAAGAGAGCAGCGGAGCGTTGAAATAAAAGGATTAAGATGTGTTTGGATTCAGGTAGCAAGAAACAAAAATATATAACAATCAAACAGTGTGTGGACTGCAAATGGGATGCGATTCCTTCTTCATGTCCGTTTGAGGCATTCCAGTCAGTCAGAGAAAAGATAGTGAACACAACAATCAGCATTGTCATACAGCTATGGATTAAAATAGTTTTTATGTTGTAATGTCCTATACTCAAGTACTTATCGGTGTAATAAATGTAGGCATAAAATTGTAAGCCCCAAGGATGGATGCTTCTAGCTTTGCTAGAAGCATTCCATCCCCTCCAAAAAAATTATGATGCAACCTGTCAGCTTGGACATTTCTTTTCAACAGGTGACAAAAACAAATTTCACATGACTACCTCATTTCTAAAATGACGATCCAACAAGCCTGGATAATAAGTCAAATTGATCGTCAAAATGACTAAAATTCTTAGTTCCGGATGTGCAACCAGAGTTCTAGAAATGTAGTGCAATAAAATCGGTAAATTGAGATTGACTGGCACAAGCACATGAAAACAGCAAAAAAATCCATAAACAATTTAAACTAACGTATGGCACAGACCACTACTCTATATATCTCAAATTATCTAGCAATTTTTTGTGTGCTCCTAGTCAATTTATGAAAACATGGCTCTCTATGCTATATCATGGCACACACACAATATTGGGTGGATCACATTGGATAGATCTCCTTACTACCATCATCACTCATGTCCAGATTGGTCTACATACAACACTCACTGCACCTTGACCTAGCTGGCTCCCTAGGTAGGATTAAAGGTAGAAAAGGAAAAGGTTACTTAGTTACTTGATCAGAGTGAAAATGTGATTTAGATTTTATGATAACTTTTATCTATCTCGCATGCGTTTGGTAAGGCTACCTCTGATGACTTGCCACTCAGACAATATCTTTTGTTGTTAATAGGTGCCACTCAGACAATATCTTGATATCTTGGTTAGCACCAGGTCATTCAGGATTGTATCACATATTTATGTAAGTACTATAATGTAGTATAAGCATAGCTATTAAAGTCACATCCATCCACTTGAGATAACCTAAGAAATAACCTTAATGTGTAGTCATGATATCCTTCTCTTCCATGATGTGACTAACAGTGTCATCACCATCAAACTAACATGAACATGATTCCAACATTTCAATGAAATATTCCTTAGAGGTGGAAGAGAGAGCTGAATGGATTCTGAACAACTCCACATGAAATCACCTATCTAATAGAAACAGAGACAAAAGACATCAAACAAAAGACCTCAGGTTGGAGTAGAGCAGCAGGTGTCATGACACTCAGTGCTCAACTCATTTTTCATACTGCACTCCTAGAGACTTGGATCTCTTCAATGAGAACAAGTGGCTGGCTTATATGTCAAAACACCACTCATAACATAGATACAATCAGCATGTCCTTGATGCATTTATATTTAAGCAAAGGTTACAGAAGTTCCTGCTCCCAACTAAGAAGGATCATTTTAGTGTTCAAGTGATAAAATGATAAAAGTTTACTAAGTTGGTAGAATGGCCGTTCTCCAGAATCTGTCAACCTGGAATTCAGAGACACACTGAAGTTACCAAACATAGTACTCAACCAGCACCATACCACAAGTTGAAGAAAAATGCCTATGGTTGCCATTAGCTTTCCAAGAAAGAAAGACAGTTTGAATTATGGCGCACAGGAAACCGTTTCATTCAGATTTAATCATGGGGAGAAAGGGAGCACTCCAATTTATGATGGTCAAACTGTGTGTCATTGTAAGTTCAATAGAAGAAATCCAAATATGACGAATCTGAATGATTTTCCACCAAGTGAGATGCCCCAACGAGAGATAGTTACTGAAGATAGGGCTACTGATGCTGGTGTGGTGGACAATGCAAAAACAGTTTCAACCATCACTGCTGAGTCAAATATAACGCAGTTGATGAGGAAACATGAGTAGCATGTTACTAAAGTCTCTGATCTGGAAGAACCGCTATCTGTTGCTGAGGAGACAAGACTTTAGGGTAGAGGGAGGACTTACACTTGAGAGAAAAGCCTGTATTGGAAGGTCGAGATCAAGTCAACTATGGAGTGTACATCCCAAGGTTGGTAGAGTACTTCAATGCAGATAAGCAATTGCCGCGGAATTGGAATAGGTACAGCAGTCAGGCGGGGAGTTTCAGTGCAAGGATGATGGATGGTATTACTGAGCCTTACGGTTATAATAGAGAGGATTACTATGAGATGAGAGTTGTGCCCATCATTTTGTTGAAATGGAAAATTTGAAGGCTAACTTCTTAACAGGTGTTCGCAAGTGGGTGGAAGCCAGTTTGAGGGGGGGGAGGATTGAAGTACAGTGGAATGAAGAGAGTCTTGTTGAATGCGAAAATAAAATAATGGAGTAAAGTTCTTCAGAATGAGGATGTGGATGTGAAGGATGGAGTGCATTCAATATATACTCTGCTTTGCAAGGTTTATTCGAAGTTTTACAAAAAGGTAATTAGATATGTGCTATACTTGACTTCAACTAGCATATCTAAACTCGTGTTAAATCACATTGCAGGATGGCATTTTGAAGTGGATGGATAAGAACAGGGGAGAAACCTGTGTATTGTCTCTTTAAGTCAAGCGAGTACGCACATGCATGCTATGTGCTTATGAACTTGGGGGCAGTGTGGGAGCAAGGAAGGAAGTTCAACAAGGATAACACTAGCACAAGCGAAAATGAGAATGCACTGTTCAAGAAGTATCGGGATATGAGCGAGGATAAAGCCGCTGGAGAAGAAGTCATTGATTAGTGGAAAAACTACAGAGTGAAATCAAGGGTCTTCTCTTCCGAACACTCTCAAGAATTGTGTAGGGAAAATATCAGTGAGGAGGGGAGTGTATATTAATACAGGGTGCAAGTTCTTTTCCATCGTTTCATGAATTTGAAGCCAGATGACTTGAGGGTGATGGAATTTGAGGCTACATGGGAGGAATTTGACTCCGAGCTAGGTTTGGTTTCGAAGATGACTAATCAAAAAACCTGCAATCGCAAGTGGGGAGACGATGCTGACAATAGTGCACCAAACAGGACAAGTGAAGTGTTGAGTATTGTGATGCCAGGTGAGGATGGTTGTTTGGAATATTTGGTGAAAACGGGGGAGAGGAAGTTAAGATATGGCAAGTGTGAATGATTTCAAACTGTATGGGGGATAATAATAAATTAAGCAGAAAATAAATACATGTCAAAGGACAAATGATTAATTGATTACAAATACTGAAATTAAAGTGTTACATTGTGAGGGCATTATTAAACGAGGATTCGTATATTTAACTAATGAGTTGGAGCACCCTCTAATTAGTGGGTGTGCGAGATATTATTCATAGTGTCTTGATTATAATAATGAAGAGCGATAAACTCTCAATGGTTAAATTTGTTGTATTCAATGTACAATTGGATGGAACAATTAAATAGTTCGAGTTAATTGCCGTCTTTAGTGTGGTTCGATAGCACTGAATAACTCTCAACCATTCTGGTTGCCAAAAAATGATTGAACTACATTTACATCAATTGTGTTGCGATATGCAGTCGGATAATGAGCCTCTAACTATTATTACTGTCGAGCAATACAGAATGAGATCAAATGTGATTTGATAGTAATAAAGAGTTGATTGCTGTGACATTAATTGTCAATTTGCAAATACACTGGGTAGTGTGACGTGGTCGATTATAATAACCAGCCGACGTGACATTGAATCTTTTTATTTTCTTAATTATGCCTTGGCTTATTGAATGTTACACACAAGAAATTTTAATACAACAAAAGTTGAGTTAAAAACAAGACTTTCTTAATTATTCCTGGTTCAGACACTCCCAGCACCTGTGCTTGGTAGCCTCCAAAGCGACCTTGAGATTTCCCTTGTTAAGATGAACTTGAATGTGCTGACCTGCACCTGCACCTGCAATTAATGCCCTCTTCTTCTTATCTGTGGTGATGGAGCAATTAATGTGCCTGGTCAAAGTTTTGTTGACAGTATGGTTCAAACTACCACATTGCTTAAACCATGTCTTTCTATCTACTAGCTTCAAGTGCCCATAGTGACCAATTATTCTTGGACAGAGTCCCCGCACTGACTTTGCTGATTGAGGATTCGAGCTCCTCAAACACCACCTCAATTGAGGCCCAGTTATGGAGAGAGGGAACTTCTCTCATTTACAATGGTACTGTCGCTAAAGCTTTCTGCTTTCTCCCTCCAGACAACCTACTATCATTCGATGGTCCACATCATGGTGACATGGCAAAATATGTACATCCGCAGGTCCCAGTCAAAATCAAGGCCTGTTCAATCAGGATTCTGCTTCAGCTTCGTGGTTTGAAAGTAACTATCTCCGAATCACATTTGCATGTGTTTCTGTATTGTGACGGGCCATTACATTGAACATCTTCAGGCCCTCGAGATCCATGTCCATCCAGCACTGCCCTGTGTATTTTGCGTAAAGGATCAAAGCTGAATGTATCTTTTACTCAGATTGTGACTGGATCCAATGGGTATTCTTATCCAACTTATGGACAAAAAAGGAACATTTTGAAAAGCCAAAGTTGGCAATTTGGGAAAGAAGTTAGAAATGGCTTTGGTGTCATCATCCATAGGTACAAATTACAATCACATGTTGAATGCTCAATGCTGTGAAAGATTTATAATTATAGAATATAACCACCTACTAATCCCATCCATCATGAATATCTAAATTCGGTTTGTCCCAAAAACAATGCCAAAATCACACTTACACACCACACCTTTCACGTAGATTCTCGCGACACTCACTGCACTTTGCAAGCATGCGCAACTTCCTCATCTCTCCTTTTGAAACATTCTGTTGACCTTTGGTAGACCCTCTAATAGACATCGATCTAACAGATTTGCCCATGGACTCCATCGAAGACATGGAAGAGCGAAGAATCATTGACAAACTGCTCCTCCTAGTCCTGAATTTATGCCAGATCACCTTGTTCTTCGAGTCATACCATTCATCTAAGTACTGGAGGTGTTCCTGCTCATAGAAATCAGAGGGTTTTGTAAGAGAATATAATTGCATGTGACAAACGATGCAGTGCATTAATACTTGCCTGCTCAACCTTCGAACGTTTAAGCTTGTTGGTGGGAGTAACAAAGCCATTTTCAGGCAGCCATTCTTCATTCACGATTACAAGGAACTGCAGCTTCTCGTGTTCATCAAGTCCGCCATTGATTGTCTTGAGAAGGGCTTCCATTTCAGCCTCTATGTCCTTCTTCCCATCACCACCTTCTTTGGCAAGTTTCTTCGCTTCATCACCAAGTAAGACAATGACATGAGCAGCCGGCTCGCCTCGTCCACCTACACATGCCATTTCAATCATTGGGTGTGAAATGAATTTAGACTCGATTGGGGCTGGCGCGACATACTTTCCTTTGCTTGTCTTGAATATCTCCTATCATGTCCAGACGTGATGATAACATTTTCAATTGAAATTGAGCAATGTCAACAATTGCATTTGAATACAAGTCCGTACCTTGGTTCGCCCAGTGATCTTAAGCCTTCCAATTTCGTCGATTTCTCCCTTGTCGCCGGTTTTTAGCCATCCATCTTCAGTGAATGTCTCTTTAGTGGCCTCCTCGTTCTTATAGTAACCCATCATCATGCCGGGCCCAGTCATCTGAATCTCTCCATCTTCGGCAATACGTTGGTTGACACCTACTTGCGGAAGTCCAACGTAGCCTACTCGCTCTTTGCCAGGTAAATTAACATGTGAATCTAGGAAAAAATGCAATGAGGGAGATATATTCAAATATACATAAATACCAAAACGATAAAGTACATACAGTTGAAATTCTGTGTTGCCGAAAGATTGGTTAGAGATTTTGAGTATGTTGAACTTGTCAAGAAGCCTGATGTGTATTTCACAGTTTCGTGAGACAAGACTTACCTCCGTCATCCCATAACCTTCTAATAGAGTAAGTCCCTATTTTTCCAAAAGAATGTTTAGATATTTTGAACATGTTGAACTTGACAAAAAGCCTGATGTGTATTCTATAGTTTGGTAAGACACGTACTTACCAATGACCTATACCAAGACAGCACATCTGGAGGTAGAGGAGCGCTGCCACTAACAGCAAATCTTACGCAATCGAACCCAAGCTTCTCCAAAACCTTCTTCTTGAATACACGGTTCACAATGGGGACCTTCAGCATTGCATTCATTTTCTTGGGTGGAATCTGCTTGAAAGCTCCTTGCTGAAACTTTGTCCAAAGACGTGGCACTGACACGAACAAGGTTGGCCTGCACCTGGCAAGGTCCTGGCTGAAGGTGGCTAACCCATCAGTATAAAAGATCGACATCCCCGTCACAAAGGGCAGGCATTGACCGAGCCATCGCTCCATTCCATGGGACAGGGGAAGGTAAGAGAGATAGCGATCAGCTTCAGTCATGTGGAAAATGTCATTGAGTCGAAATATCGTGTCTGTCATGCTCTTGAAGTTGATCATGACTCCCTTTGGCCTGTGAAAAATTTAAGGAAAGTGTTTGAGATATGTTATGGTTGCGCATGGAGGAAACATTGGAACATGGAACTCACATCCCAGTACTTCCACTGGTGTAGATGATGGTCGCCAACTCTTCAGGCTGTCTCTTCTTGACTACCTTGAGCTCCTTATTCTTCAACACCAACTCATCCCAACGTGCAACTTCTAACCCATCCGGGCATAGAGGAAATGCAATGCACTGCATTCCTTCAGGAATTCCATCCTTCATTTCGCGCCAAGGCTTCTCATCAAGTTTCCCAATGAACAACAACTTTGACTCTGAATGCTCGATGGTATATTTTGTCGTCTCTTCAGTGAGTGTGGGATAGATAGGAACGCTAATATGGCGGGTCATCATAATGGCCAAGTCTGCCATGAGCCACCAAGAGCAGTTCTTGGACATGATTGCAATCTGGCTGGGAACAGGCAAGTCAAGACTCTTGATGTACGCCGCCATCTTCTTGGATTCGGTAAGGAACTCAGAGAAGGTCCACGTTTTGACAACGTTGTCTCCCATGGGCTGAGTTAAGAAGATCTTGTTGGGATGTTTGGCACATTGATCGAGGAGGTAGTCGATGAGGACTTTGCCTTCTTCTTGTTGTACTAGTTTGCGAGGCATGATGGGTGGAGATGTGTTATTTTGATGTTGCAAATTGTTGATTGCTGAAATTATGAGATGGGTTTGAACGCAGCTCCAAAACAAAAGATATTGCTTACATTCGTAGCTTTGTCAAGGAGGGATGAAAGTAGACAACTCATAAAGATCCAAAATCTTGTCGCACCGCTCCAGGTATCGTGCCGGATATGGATACTGCAAATGATGTGGATCACTGATTGCTTGGATGTTTTGATATTACGCTTGTAGAGTCGGGAACTGGACATACGATGGCTGTATCGGCTGAGATCGGCTGTCAGCTGTCACATGCTCCACCTACCACCTAGTAGCCTAATGGTATCGTCGGTCATCATTTGTCATATGGATTGCCAAGCCCACCTGTTGGGTATCGTATCAGTTCACGATGCATCGAGACAAATCCGCCACAGCATCGTACCGACTTCTTGAAGGTATCGGATTTTTTTCTGGGCACTCCATTAATGATGTCAGATACAAAATACAGTTGAGAGAATAGACACTTCAGTAGTACAGTTGACAGGCTGATGCCGTGTCGACGAAACACGGTCCCTCGTCATCACCACTCCACATCTCATTCCCCGGCACGATACGAAATGTATCCTAATTCGACCCATCATTTGTTTTGCTCTGTTTTGAGGCCACGGCCACGAGTTCTATGGCAGTGAGTGTGGCTTCGTGATCAGAAGACCAGAGGGTTTCGACGAGCAGATGCAGGCAGGGGCGGGCGTTATCTAGGAGAGAGAGGCAGAGACGACGACGGTGCATTCTTCATCGTCTTCGTCATTCGTCATCGTTCATCGTTACGGTCCAGTGTCTCCAGCAACAAAATAGACATTTCACGCAAATCCCCACATATTTCCCCAAACTGCCTCACATTTTCCCCACAATTCCCTGCCTCAATTCCCACATTCTCCAAAAAGCCACCAGATATCACCAACACAACACCCCTTTGCATAATTGTCTGCTCTCTCAAAGCTCAAAGCACCAATATCGGCAATCACATTGACCAGCCAAGCTATCAACACAGCAATCAACAAAGTTTCAATTAAGTAACTACTAAAACTTCTACCATTCCAACTTTCATCCTACTGGGTGTGTAGCTATTTGTTTGATGCATGCAGTAGAGTTCTCACTATCTCTTTATTTAGAGAAGGGCATGGCATGACAAATGGCAGGCAGATGTGTGGGGCTTGCCCTTGCCCAACCCAAATTTGTCATGACAGTTGGTTCCGCCACACCTTGACCTTCGCCTTGCCATGGTCTCTCATCAGATTAGGTCTTTTTTGTCACAGCTGAAATCTCGCACAGGTATCTTTCATTTCAGTTCCCATGAATGAACCTGGTACTTGATACATCTCAAAGCTATTCTTTCTCTCTCATGGGTATCTTTTTATTTTGGTGGGAAGATCCAAAATTTCCTACCTTTATTTTTCATTTTTGACAACCTGCGTTGATACAATGAGAGTATGTTGATGTCTTTCCTATTGAGACCTTTGCAGATTATCTGTGGGAGATGAGCAAAGTAGCTGTGGGAGATGAACAAAATACATTTTCACATCACACTTTTTCGGTTGTGTTTCTTATTTTCTAAAGTAATTAGCTGCAATTCTTTTTAGTAACAAATCACATCAGCTCTTCAGGTTGTATGTGCCTTTCTCGTACCTACCATACGAGAGCTATGTAGAACTTCTGGGATTTTTAACTCAGTCAGTTTTCAATATTTTTACACCGTTCAAAATTTATACATCTGCTCTCTTAAACTGCCGGTGTATAGGCAGTGGGTTTTGTC
>JALLAY010001512.1:0-10306 GCA_036939635.1 Cyclotella baltica | reverse complement strand
CAAATGTTCCCATTAAATGTTTTGCGGATCGGTGGAAAATGTGGGATGATATTTACGCTCCACCACTTGAAGATATATTTGAGGTTGTTCCATCTGAGTTGATAGAAACTGTATTTCCAGCTCCTTGACTGTCGTGAGGCACATGGGTTCTTATCTAAGATGTGTTGCTTTTATTGATTCATAAAGCAGCATTTATTAAAAATTTGTAAGTGGTTTACACATTGAATTACCAACTTGTGTGGCAAATGGAGATAAAAAACGACATACATTAAAGAAGATATGGAAAACATGTTATCAATTCAATGGTTAATTGAACAATAAAAAACCTAATATAATTAATCCTGCATGAATGCTCACAATTGCTGTACCTTTTCAAAACATCATATAATATTTTTATCTAGAAGAAAACCACAACTCCATCATGTTCCTTGTACGTGGACATGTCTTCACATGCTGTGTAATTATCAATACAATGCTCTCCATTGTGACAAGATAAATTATTGCTCAAATCACTTGGAGGTCCACAGGTAAGTTCAACCACTGCTTGAGTCAAAAAAATCATCATCACATACTTGCATTTAAAACTGTCACAGCTCAAAGTGTTGGTGTCAACGAGCTTCAAGTACTCATTCAGCAGGAGTCCTGAAACCCAGGGCAACAAGGTGGTATCTTGCTTTTCAATATTACTATGGATGAAACTCACAAGTACACTTTCGTAGGACAACAGATCCTATTGTCAAGCTGACAGAGACCTTTGACATCTGTAACTTAGATGACCAAGATGTATCACTGGCAGTTCTTCACTTCAAATCCATTATTGCAGCACTTGGAAAAGATGAGTCATTCAGCCTAGTCACATCCCTCACAGATGCCTCAGCAAAGCCTTCAATGAGGATTTTAAGTCTATATACAATGCACAACACTCTGTTAAAATGTTCCAATAACTCTCTTAATTTGGTAATTATATATCATTTTGTGGTTTATTGTCAATTGAAATCATTAACTTTACAAATCTATCTGAAAATGAACTTTTGAAACTGAATGTACAATCATGCAACCATGTCCCATTTCTTAAGAAATCGTTGTCACTCTAAGAGTCTCTGTAAATTTATTATTGTGTCAGATGAGGGCTCTTTAGAGGAACGCCAGGAGAATCACATAACAAACACTGCTATCAACACTGATAAGCTGTCAAACTAATAGGCGGATCATATTTATCTTGGATGAGTGAACGTCTTTGTAGAAAAAATGTCAGATATCTTGGGGCCTGTATTTCCTGTAGTTGCTTATGATGTGGTTTGTAATTGGCTTGGTCCACAAAAACATTATCTCCTTGTTAGCACTTTAATTCACAACGAATTCACTCCAAATGAGACAGATCACTGAGCAAAGATGTACCCGCAACGATCAACGCCTTCACCAAAACCCGATCCTGCCTCCAAAAGAGCCTCAGAGCAACTAAGGCAACATCAATTTAAAAACTTTTCCAAAGTCATGAAGAATTCAATGAGATATGTACAGCAAGAAAAAAAAATGAAAAATAAAATAAAAAGAATCATGTTTGTCATAAAAGCCAGTCAATAGAATCACCCTTCAGTTCATTCCCCCTTTTAATCCCATTGGCAGTCAAGCAACCAATCTTCCTATGACCATCTTTTAGAAATCATTTCATGCTTTGTTATTGATGGTTGTTACTGTATTTACAATTTAGTCATGAGAAACTCTCTTCTGGTACTACGCAAATTTTCTAATCCAAGCCAACAATGTTAGATAATAACATCCTACTCATGATGTTGCACACACACCATCAGGTTATGCACAGCTTTACTGCAGTGTCATGGTTTTGATGATATTGTTGTCTTTTTGGCTTATAGATGGCTTGCTCTATTGGAACGGGGTATTTAGCAGCTGAAAGTGGGATGTTAGATACTAGAGTTTGCGACATGAATGTCTCTTGAACACGATTTGATGAATTTTGCACAAATCATCAAATCAATACAACCACAATCATAGGTTAGTAAAGACTAGGTGTTCATTGACGTCGAAAACCGTGCGATTTGAAGGTTTTTTTCGGAGTTTATCACTGACATGTCTGAGAAAAATCTCCACTGAGCCGATGAGGAAAATTGTTTGCAACAAAACCTTCGATTCGGCTCGAATTTCAAATTTAATCGGTAGAATTTAATCTATAGAAGTGTCGTCGCAAAGCTATTGAACAATACAATTGCATTCACTTTATATTAGATGTCTACAAGAGCATGGACCAACTTTCTCTTTCTCTTAAGCGCGGCAATGCATCAATCAGCAACAATGACAATAATGTCGCTGCTAGATTTGTCGAGCAAAAGCGACATGAACTCTCGGCGACAGATGCAAAGCGAAGAAATACAGCCTTGACTCCATCAAACATTGTATTATCTTCCCGTCTGGCTGAATCTCAAATAGTCACTGCCAATGGAAACGGAAGCAATAGATGCCCAGTCGCAGCGGCACCTTCAAATCATCAACCTTTAAACAGCAACAACGTTGATTCCCTGCTTTCGTTCATTCATCCCTCGAATGAGTTTGATAATGATGTTGAGGACATAGTTGCACAGCGGCTTTTTGCATCGGCATCTAAAAGAGCTTACCTCAACCCCGAGCCACCGTCTTCATCGATCACCCATTGCTTCGGCATTGTCAATACGAAGCTTCAATGCTTCTATTCTTCCTCTTCTCCCGATGTGTTGCGATGGCTCTTGAATAATCTCCGGACTAATAGAGCCAAGAGCAAGTTCTACTCGATTGACTGCTGCAATGACACTGTATCCGATGCTTTGAGTGAAAAGAATTGGCAACACATGAAACGTGAGAATAGTTGGGTTTGTCCTGAATGTCACAAACTGAAACATAATTTGGGCAGACATATCAAGATGCTCAATGAATTGGAGCAGAGAGAGAGTGCTCACGATAGAACCTGCCCCCCCTCACAAATCCTCAAACAAGCTGTTGCATCAGCATTGCAGCGAGCTTTTAAGTCAAACGAATCACGCAAAGAAGCAATCACATCGTTTCAATCNCCAGCCCCCTCTATAATAGCGAGCTTTTAAGTCAAACGAATCACGCAAAGAAGCAATCACATCGTTTCAATCAGACACAGATGTTGTCGAGTGCATGCAAACGCTGAGAACACGCAAAGACTCAAACATTGAGGTGCCAATTGGAAACTCTGAAGTCATCAAGATCAGTCACTGTCAATCGGACAACTGCTCTGCCATGATTGTTCGGCAAAAGAGAGAGACAAATATGTCACATTGCTCTGCTTGCTATCAAATTCTAGAGAACCAGAAGCGATCAAACATGGCACGTGAATTGAATAGCTCTTACCGTGTCCAAACCAGCAGTAAAACGCCCATCGCTTGCCTCACTAAAGAAGAGAAGGCAAAGAGATATCATAACAGAAGACAAATGGATTACTCCCATCGCAAAAAGATTGATTTCTTAAAGAATAAGCTCGACGAGCTGCAGCGTAGTGTTCGCGAGTCCGAAAAGATCTCTCTCAGTGGTTCGAGTGAAGAAGGTGGAGTCGGTGAAGAGAAGCAACCATCTGTGCAGCATGAGCAATTTATGGACGAAGCTAAGGAAGTCTTTGGCACAATTTCAAAGGAAGAGAACCGTGAGACATTCGAAACAATTTTGCGTGAACAACTCATCGATTTATACCGAAGAAGTGCCGAAGAAGGACGCAAGGAAAGCAGTGAATATGAGTTTGAACCTGATGATGTAAAACCACATGTTGAGTTTCTGATGGATCAAATATTGAACATGGGCAAGCAGCTCAATGACAATAAAAAGCAATGCCGTTACATACCTGGAGTTTTTCAGATGGCATTTGCCATGTACTCAAAGTCTCCGGCAACCTACAGGGAGTTGTGCTCGGTCTCTCCTCTCTTAATGCCGTGCGAGAGTCAGCTCAAAAAGGTCAAGGCACAGAACAAAGTCAAGGACGGAAGAGATCCGTCGATGTATTTGCTGAGAAAGTCTCGTAGGCGTTCTGGGAAGGGACGGCGGAACAAAGGGCGAAGCATAGGCCATCTGCAGGTTGATGAGATGAAGTTGAAACATGGCTTTATTTGGAATTCAAAGAGCGGCGAAGCAGTTGGTTTAGCAGATGACATGCTAGACTTACAGTCGATTCTATCCAGACTTTTTTCAAAGGACGGTGATGTCGTGAAACCTGCTGTATATGTGAATCAGTGGAGATATGTTGAGTATGGCGATAAAGAGATTGTTGGATCGTTGTGTGGCTTCTTCTACAACGACGGGTCACTTACTGGCGAAACTCTCCTCCGACAGTTCGATTATGTTGTCACGTGCTGCGAGTCAATCGAGCAAGAGGTTTATGGGTTAGTTTTGGATGCGGGAGGCAACAATGCAAGGTTTGTTAGAATTGTACTTGCCGTGGGGAAGGTATCTGAGACTGATCATTGGCTGGATGAATCGACATTCTACTGCCCCAATCCAGTGGATCCTTCGCGGCGGATCTACTTCTGGTTCTGTAACACTCACCTCTTCAAGTCATCCCGGAACCAATTGTGGGCAAGTAGACCTGGGGGTAGCAAAGCATTTGTTAGTCCAAATGATGTACCATTTGGGTGGAAATATATTGAGGATTTAGCGCAAATAGTCAAAGCAGAGTCATCCTCTGCCAACGACATATTCAGCAGAAATTGTCGACTTACCGACAAGGTTGCATATCTCACCAATTTCACCAAGATGGATGTCTCCACTTGTAAAATTGCTTTTGAGCACAAGACCTTAGCATTTTCGGAAGGCCAATTATGTCAAAAGCTTGGTATTAAAATGCACGAGGTCAATGCCGAGGTGCAAAGGCGCATCAGTTCAAACCCACCTCTTCAAGCTGGCACATCTAGCCCTCATCCGACGAGACGCCATGGCTATCATTTAGAGAAGGCAAAAGTCATTTGTGAGATAATAGCAAGGCGAAATCAAGAAAGTGCACAACACATTGAAACTCAGCCTCTTGCAAACTCTCCTGACGTTGACTTTGATGCATCCGTGGATGAATTCGACGGAGATTGTGAGTTTGATGACGACTTCTTTGCGAGAGTAGATGAATTAGTGGAGCGTCAGATGGCCAATGCAATGTCAGATGGAGCAAATGAAAATACAAATGATATACTCCCTTTGCAAACTACTGTGGCATCAGCTACTCCCTTGCAAACCCAGGCCGAGACAAACACAGACACATCAGCAACTCCATTGCAAATTCAATCCGAGGCAAACACTCTTCTGTACATGGCAGTTGTACATACACTGTTTATGGAATTTACAATGAATGCAGATGAGCAAATCAATCGTGGAAATGTGAATGAGTACAAGAGTTTCATCAAAAACACTCTCACTTACTACAGGGATTGGAAGGTGGCACAGTTGAAAAAGAAGAATGATGGAGTAAAAGATTGGGAGCGATTGAGCATAGATAGAATCACATGGCGGAACTTACGTTTCGGAATCGCTCCTTTCTTCTGTTACGCTGAATACATGCTCTCCAGATTTGCCCATCTTGAGTACATTCCAATGCTTGTAAGCAATCAGTCAGGGCTAGAGGCCCATTTCAGTCTAACGCGTAGGGGTGATGGTGACTACGGCCATAACTACGCGGGCAAAATCACTGGAAGGTGCATTAACTCTGCTTGCGGTGCATTGGATCAAAATGGGATGTATGATTCGGTGGATATTGCTGAGACGGGTGGCTTTGAACTTGTNGCTTCTTTTTGGAAAGATCTCCGCGAAGTAGCAGTCAAGCAGACAGCACAAAACACAATCGATGCCGAACAACCCGTGCAGACACAGCCAATTAATCCAACGAATCAAATGCCATTGATTCAACAAATCCCCCCGTTTCAACAAATAACAGCAATCCAACAAAACCCCCCGTTACAACAACTCATGCAACCACAGCAAAATGAACAGCAGACGATGCCGGCTCTACCACATTGTCCCCCTTTTTAGAAGAGAAAGCTGTGGCAATTCTATCCTGGACGATTCGGAGGTTGCACAGCGTCCAATCGCGATGTCAAAGTCATTGAAGCTTCGGTTCGATGGGCATCGTGGGGGGAGGTGGTTCGAATTGAAATGAAAGAGTGATTCGGTGCAAGAGCGTTGTGTGCACGAGATGTGATGATACGTGAGACTGAGGGAAAAGAGTCGCGGGACTAATCTAATCGAATTGATTCATGCATGATTAGATTAGAGCAAATCGCGCGCGTTCTCTCGAAAACAATTTTCTCCATCGACAACGCGTGCGATCAAAGGAGATTTTTCTCAGACACGTCAGTGATAAACTCTGAAAAAAACCTTCAAATCGCATGGTTTTCGACGTCGATGAACACTTAGTCTTTATTAACCTATGATCTTTCATGTGTTGTTGCGGTTTTTGATACAATCATAGACTCTCACGTTTTTTCTTAAATACTTTGATATTCTATGCAGGATGGAAGTGATGTGACTGCACCACCCGAAGACGAAGAGTTATTGGAAGAAGACTTTGCATTATTCTCCATGTCAATGTCTATGATGTCATCATACACTCCTTACTACGATGCCCCTGATTGCTCTGCTCTCCAGCAGATGTGGAACGAGGACCCTAAAAGTATCCAAGGCTCTGATCTGATGCTCATTGAGCAGTACTGTGAAGCCGGTCTTATTTCTACGGCCGACGAGGTTGCCGAAGCCATTGACGCTTTTGAAACACCAGGCAACCCTAGCATCGACGAGCAGTTAGCTACAATGGCGCATGACATTTGTACCCATGTTAGCAATGAGACCAATGAAGACTTTGTAGAGGTTCAGGCTGCATGTGCTGAAACCCCACGCCAGGATGATGCAGTTGTTGATGCCTTGTCTAGATTGTCAGCTGGGCCCTCTCCTGAAGGTATGTTTGTTATTTCTCTCTCTCAGTCATAGTTGGCATGATTATTCACTAACGAATCATGCTTATTGTGTGTCTGCAAATCCACCAGATGATGCCATTTTCGGAGACATATGTGATGGCATTGAGCAGAGCCGCAAAGGAATTGAAGAAGCACTCTTAGTCTTGGAAAGTCGATCTGACAAGCAGCGCCGTCGTCTGGATGATTCCAACAACCACGAGGTAACATCATACGAAATTGGGTCAGACATGATTTCCTATTTTGATTGCTACTGCGATCAAAACAATCCTGGGAATGATGGATGCGCACGAAAGACTCTCTTATTTGCCGAAGATGTAGCAAATGCTGTAGCACAGCAGACACGTGTCATAGGAGAAAATCCTGCAGATATGTTGCTTGAGGTAAGACTTATCTCATTATTTCTACAGTGAATAGATTGTTTCTCACTCAGGTACTCCTATTCAAGGCACAATCGGTGCTTGAAAAGCACACTAGTCATTTGAGGCAATCTGGGCCCCATGATCCTTCTGAGGTGTATTCGAGTATGGAGAGAGCAATGGGCGAGATCCAAAGTGGAAAATGCTTGAGCCACGAACCAGAAGCAACCGCCACTGGTAGTATGAAAATATGCCTATAGTAAGTGTTTGAGAGAGTGTTTCTTTTCTTGGAATATCGTTCTACTAATTAGTTCCTATTCATTCTAAAAACAGTGCCGGGCCTTATTTTGAATGTGTAGCATCATTTGAAGTCGAACCCAATGGAGCCTGCGTTTCAGCTTCTGGTGGTGGTGGCCAAGGGGCAAAGCTTATGGCAGAGCTTAAATACTGTTCTCCTCCAACAAATGCATTATCTTTGGAAATAAAAGCATGTGTTGATGTGATATCTGATGTTCTTGAGGTTCTTGGCAAGCATGTCCCTAGAGTCGAGTCATTCATGAATGAACAGTTCAATGTCTACGGAGGATGTCTTCGTCTCGCATATGCAGAGTATAACTTTGAACACCAGCGATTGTATGCAGAGTCTGAGCACAAAAGGTATTGGCCTGCCACATTCTTTTTGATGGAAGTCATGGCGAATTGTAAGTCAAATATGTTTTGTTCAGTTTGTGTTTAATTGTGTCTCATGCTACTATTATTTCTATTGTAAATAATACTAGCTTGGATGCGCTTTCACAAGGGCGGATGCGCATATAAAGATGATAGGACATGGTTTGAAAAAGAAATGACCGCGTATAACCGAAAAACAGGGTTTCTTTTAGGATCATCAGCCGGCGGCGTATCAAATGACTTGTTGAACTTACTCTGGAATGAGCACAGGAACAGTGCTAGTTGCAAGCAACAGTCTAGCCGTTGGGCTTACTTTGAACTGACATTTGCCTTCGGTCATGATTATGTCGAATTTGATTGGTTTGATTCAAGTTGGAGGACTCATCATATCTTCAAAGAATCTGTGCGTTTCACCTCAATCACCAATCCTAACCCATCCTCTGCTGCGGTCAGCTGGTTTTCGTTCGTCAGCGACTTGGACAAGGTCTCTGCATTGATTTAAATGATGGGAAAATCGACAATGGCAATTATGTACAACTCTGGCCTTGCCGTTGGGGGACGAAGAGTCAGATGTGGTTTATGGATTCGGAAGGATATATCCGCAGCAAGATCCGGATGAACAAATGCCTTGAAGCAGGGACAAACGTTGACAAACGATTGAAGATTTGGGAGTGCAAAGGTCTACTTTGGCAAAGATGGGAATTTACGCCAGAGGGAAGGGTCCGCAACAAGAAGGACACCAGCAAGTACATTGGCATGTCAAAGGGCTGTAACGGTGTGAGCAAACGTGACAGAATTGAACCCCAAAGAGTGTTTACTGGGGGGACATGTAGAAGCCAGCAGCTCTGGATGGAATATGCGCCAAACTATCGCCAATTTCGTAATGCCATCAATCGTAATCTCTGCATTGATGTAAATGGTGGAAAAAATCAACAACGGCAATTATGTACAGCTCTGGCCTTGCTATTCTGGGGTGAAGAGTCAGAGGTGGTACATGGATTCGGAAGGGTATATTCGCAGTGAGATCCATGCAGGCAAATGCCTTGATGCAGGACATGATGTTAACCAACAATTATAGATTTGGGAATGTGCAGGTAAACTTTGGCAAAGATGGGAGTTGACGGAAGAGGGAAAACTCCGAAACAAGAAAGACACCAGCAAGTACACTGGTGTGCCATATGGTTGTGGGAATGGCGTGAATCAGCGTGCAAGGCTTAAAATGCAACGTGAATTTTCTGGCACTGGCAAGTGTTCACTTCAACAGATGTGGGCGTAGAATTATTTGTGTCTGCTGTCTGCTCTGATAAGGCTACTACTTTGAGCCCAGACCATTTTTATTCATATTAACAATTAATAACCTTTTCATATTAAGGCAAGCTGCAACTTTATCTGAGTTTGTAAATTATTCATATTAACTTAATCATATTAAGCACACTACCTTTTTTCATTTTTCTTTTTCCACGTGTTTCACGCACGTATCTACTAATGGCGCCGAACCGGCCGCACCGGGCAACGAGCCGAAACCCACCTGCCATCACCAGCCATGGCCGCCGCCTCCGCCGACTCGCCGACACTGTGGTTTTTGACACCCTTTTGTATCTCGGGTGATGACTGGGCCTGTGACAATGCTGGCCTTAAAGGCGGGCATTGTCATGGTCCCTGAGGCTGTGGGAAGAGCTAGAGCCCCGCCCGCTAGCTCGTGTGCCGTTGTCCTGTGTCTCTATCCATTGTTTACACCGCAATGGATGGTGACGGGGGACAGCGGCAAATGACCACGAGCACGAACCATGAGACGGGGGCCGGCGATCTGCTGTCTACCGTCTTTCTCCCAACCATCATCCCACTGTTATGTCGAGTTCTCGTCGTCTCCCCCATCTTCATTGAACATGCAATGGAGAGGGGGAGACGACGAACGGCAAAGCCAATTAAATCGGTCGCCCGCCTCGCATGACTGATGATCCAGCGCGTCCGCTGCTCATCGGCCATGTTGGGTCGGAAGTCTTGGGGGAGGTCGAGCCGTCGGTTGGCTTTGTCATCATGGTGACATTCACTTTTTCCGTTGGTCGTTGGGCGGGCGGATCACGAGCCCGCCCAGCGCCCGTGAACCGGGTGCATGGCGAAATGTGTTCCCGCCAAAATAAATCCAAATAAAAAAGAAAGGTACGTGCTTTATAGTTCGAATGGTTGAATAAGTTCGACCATTCTGAAGTTTAATGTCAGAAATTCCTTAATATGATTATGTTAATATGAATAAAAACAAATTTTTAACTCACGGCACGGTTTTTTTGAAAATTTTATCGCACTACTTGATTTTTGCTACGGAGG
>JALLAY010001511.1:0-10264 GCA_036939635.1 Cyclotella baltica | reverse complement strand
AAAAAAGAAAGATTTTTTGGCGGGAACGAATAAAAAAAAGAGTCTATTAGCTCCTAGAGATAAGGGTACCTACCCATTATCTGATTATACGCATTTTATTGTATGGCACGGTACTTATTCCTATTTACTAAATGTAAACAGCTATTAAATGGATTCATTTGTTTCGAGAGCAGTGCGTGGGAAAGAGAACAATTCCTTTGTTTTCGGTAAGACGTTGAATGAAACCATGGCGAATCGTTCGCGTCGTCTCAGTCGGCCCCGACCTCCATCCCGCTGGCTCCTGCATCTACATACCTCCACCAAACCCAAAGAGCAAAAGCAACAGGAACATAGAAAACAAGTCACCGTCGAGGCTAAAGAAACAAGTATTAATTAGTAACAACACTTTCATGACCTTTGACCGACCACTGACCACTCTTAAACAATGCCATCTCACAAAATAAACATTGCAGCCCAAACCAAAAACTACAAAGAACTCGCCTACCACGTGAACGAGGCATTAAACAACATTCAAAAAGAATTACTCGAAACAACCGACAATTACGCAGGAAGAACTGCAGCCTATTGGTCCATACAAAAGGGATCTCCGGAATGTTTGGGAATAATGGCAAAAGCTGGGGGTAATTTGCACAGAGCATGTCCTCACATGTGGGAAGTGGAAGATTCATCTGGCTTTAGTGATGGATGTGTGGTTGAACCAAGTAGTGAAGATGAAAGGCTGCAAGTCCATCATGCTTTGAATCAAACAACTCTTTCTTTTGTGACACGAACATGCTGTGAATGCTCTAGCAACACAAGGCTAAAAGCGTGCAGTCGATGCAAATTGGCGAGGTATTGCAGTGAAAAATGTCAACACAAAAATTGGGAATTGCATCAACTCGTATGTAACCGAATTCAAAAGGGTGTTGATTTAGTAACGGTTCATAAAAGGATACCAGGTCCTGCCAAATCGGACCCACGGGGTTTTGATTCGTTTGATTTGCAAGATGATGAAAGTATTGTTGACTCTGATCCAGGAGATAAAGGTATTCGAGTCTGCTGGGAATATTATGATATTCAATCCAAGAGTTGGACGGCTTACCCTAAAGAACTAAACTGGTCAATAGAGTACGTGTATTCAAAGCATGAATTTGCGAGATATGCATACAGACCGGGTTGTCCAAAGGCAGAGGGAGTGGAGGAGAAACCAATTACGTGTACTCCACCGAAAGATGTTGCAACGAATAGTATTTGTTTTAGTCATATGATTGATCATCATATTTACACGGGGGCTGGGAGAAAGATTCGTAGGAGAGAGTTAAAGGTTTTGAATGAAGTACCTGAGATGGATGAAAGTAAATGTTCTTGGATGCCTTTATGTGGAGCCCTTAAGTAACTTATGGCAGCTGAATGCAGTTCAAGAACCTGGTGGCTAAAGGACGCAAGCCACCAGATTTGTACAAATATTTGTGTATCTCTTTAGTGGAGCTTTCAATGGATTATAAATGGAACAATTCTATTATGCTGTGCATCCCCATCCTAATACGGTTGTGACTTAAAATAAGGGAAGTGGATTCTTCAAACATACTACTAACTTACATTTTAATTTTATTTATGAAATCCTACTAAAACCCAGCCTCTGGTCTGGCAACTTGCATGTTCTTTGCACCAACTGATGATAAACAACAAGGAAGATAGTTCTGGGTGCCATTATTAAATTCTGACGCGAAACTCTTACAGCCTTATTTGCACAGTTGTTTCTTGCGATCGCACCTATTGCTGCAACATTGCCTGTTGTCTGTGCAGAAAGCAGCTGGGCTGCCACATGACCCAGTGGTAGTGGTTGAAGTAGATGAGGTGGTGGTAGTGGAGCTTGATGTGTTGCTCACTGTGGTCGTTGATGAGGACGAGGAGGCGCTGGTAGTAGTTCCAGTTGTCGTAACGACTGTGGTTGTTGATGATGCTCCAGAGGAGCAGCCAGTAGTTACGCTGACTTCGCTCTGAACTACTTCACTCCAAGCACCGTTTACATCATGCTGTGCAACCCAAAAGAAAGCCCCACCATTACAATAAAATGCACCAGCGTTGGTAGTTTTGAGCTCAGACATAACTTGAGCAGCCTGAGAACCATCAGCGTTCGATCCCGTTCCTCCACAGTCAGAAATACAGAACCCAAAGACCACCTTTTCTGGCTTGCCTTGGAACATATCGTTTGTTAGCAGACCAAAAATAGAAGCAGCGCTCATAGATCCTTGCCCTATACCGTCAACGCCATCTGCTACTGGACGAGCTACGCCATTGTAGAATTGAGGTAGAAGATAAGATAAGTCGGCACTTCGCCTCTGTAGAATCTCAAAGTACTTGGAATCAGTCCTGGAAACGTCTACGTCCATAGGTGCGTGAGTAAGTTCATATCGCCCACGGTTGTAACCATTGATTGCTTGAAGTGCATCCAGCTTGGTCCTCAGCTTGGAGGTCAATGAATCCAAAAAGATCTGGGCCTTTTCGTCGGAATAAAGAGTTGACCTTTGTCCACAACGACCAGATTGTAACCCATTCACATCGTAACAATACTCGTAATCAATGTCAATTCCATCTAGCTGTTGGCTCTCGACAATGCCAACAAGTGAAGTGGATAAAGCTTCTTCTTGTCCGAAGCAGTAGTCCCAGCAATTGTTGAGGTCACCTGACCATGAGCCACCCATGCCAGCACCTCCAAAGGATAAAATTACTTTCTTTCCCATGCCACGCCATTTGTTAACCAAATCTTGGTTATTGGCATTGTTGCAGATAGGAACAGGACTAGCAACATTACATTGAGTGTCACATGCGTTTTGAGACGGAGCCCAGGTGTAGGATACAGCAAATGCGATAACTGCCATATCAAAGCATATCAAAGCGTGGCAGAGTTAGAAATGATAGCTGAAATGGCAAGCCATGGCTTGCAAAGGAAAATCAAAAACGCACCAATGTGAGTGTATCGGGCTATTTTTTCGTCAGAAGGACACTCCTGCCAATTTCCAAGGTATGCAATGAGACGACTGTCATCTCCAGCACTACTGGGCGGAGGTGGGGCTGTAGTTGTAGTAGGTGAAGAAACAGTTGTTGTTGTGGCGGTCGAAGAAGTACTCGTAGACGAGGTAGGAGATCCTGTGCATAGGCCGTTTTGGCAGCAAGCTCCACAATAGTCGTCACCAACACCGCAGTACCCCCACTGAGAGCAACAGTAACCTTCGGCACAAGGATTGTCCGGGCCACAGTCATTTGTAAGAGCAGCACACGTAGGCGGGTTAGTTGTACCCGTGGGAGGAGGAGCAGTCGTCGTGGTAGAAGAGGTACTTGATGTGGTAGAAGATTCCCAACAGTTTCCGTTCTGGCAGCAAGCGCCACAGTAAGCTTCATCAAAACCGCAGTACTGCACAAAAGATATAATGATAAGTGATAAATAAATTATTAACAACTAGCAAGAACAAAATGTCAAAGGAGACTCTTCAATGACTTACTCCCCACTGAGAACAGCAGTATCCAGATGAGCACGGATTATTCGGACCACATGTCTGCGTTTCAGCCGCACAAGTTGGCGGAGCGATTGTTGTGATGGTAGACGAGGTAGAGGTGGTCGTTTTGACCGGCTTCCCCTTACCTTCGGCGCAAATGATATGGCCAGTGACAGCCAAGAACAATGCTTTCGAAAGGAAAATCATGAGGTTGGTTTTGTTTCGGAAAAGAACGTTGCAAGGTGATTGATGAAATCGATTGGATTCGTTATTTTGTTGTGAGATTTTGGTTTTGTGAGCTGATGGCGCACTTCTCGATCGAGGGGGTCGAATTATTTCACCTTTGGGCTATGGGGTCATTGGGTCGAGCGGGCTCAGTTATTGATCGTGACGCCTTTTATGACTTCTCATTTTAATTTAGACTTCGCATTACCTGTAAAGAGGAATCAGATATGAAATGGGAGTCTCCCTAAGACACGGTTTGCCGTGACCATGAGAAACCCGAAATGAATCCCGAAGTAGTCGTTTTGTGAAAGAAGTTGACGATGTCTATGGATGACTTCGATATTAACGTAGGAATACGTACGAAATCGGCGACAAGAATGACCCACGGTATTGATGTCGTGACTAATTAACAGTCGCAACACATTTCTTTCACCTCACACGGTTTCGATAAAAAAGAGAGACGATGGGGAAAAGCACACCCGACAAAGACGGTTGAGGGCCCAATAGGCCCACTGGTCATTTCTCACCTCTCACCACAAGAGGAAGGAAGCAACAAGCAGCAACAAAACGAAACAACAAACACAGCACCATGGAGGCGACAGAATCAGAAACCTTGGGCAGCCTCCACCGCCGACCCGCGGCAGCAACGACTTCATCTCTACCATCTCTCTCCGGCACTGAGCCACCTAATTCCCGCTCCAGTTCCTTCTCCGATGACGACAGTAAAAAATGTAAACGAAATGAATCTAAAGATTCAAATGTTGCACAATCACAGCATTCGTCTGGTGGAACCCTTTTTAAGACTGTAAGCTTCATAGCTGATCCGAGGAGGCGTTTCTCCCGCCAATCGTCTTTGTCTTGGGGTCATAAACCTTCCCCTATGATCGGTGCATCTTGCTTCCTATTTTTAACCCCCATACCATTTCTACTTCGGATCTATTGCTACATCCCCGCATTTTTCTTGGCCTGTGTAACAGTATCCTCGTACTTAAGTGACCACTGCTATACCGGTCTTGAATCGGGTTGGCATACAGTTGATAGGATTCTGGCGCCAATGGCACTGAGTTCAAATATGTACAATGTTTATTCTGAGTTTGGTTTGGCTTGGGCTTCGTTGTCAATATTTCCAATTCTGTGTCATTTACTGGCTAATCATTGTTCTAAGAGGGGGGAGTATGATTGGTTTGTTATTTGGCACTCTTTGTGGCATGCTTTAGGTGCGGGATTAATTGTTGTCTGTTGCATTGTGAATTATGATAATCCACTCAACAATTAGCAACACTGGAGGAAACCCTTGTGATTAGATTCAATGATTATCAAATAGATAGAACTGCTCTGACTCAAAAATTTTTAAAAACATTGCGTGCAACACTAGTTAACTGGTCCAAACCTTAAAAATCTACTCTTGTGGCACATAATTGCACTACCTTATGGAATCCCTCAGCATCAGAGAAGGAAATTGAAGAGGGAGCTATTCGCTATGAAATCCCTCAGCATCAGGGAGTAGTAGGAAATCGAGGAGCAGTGTTTTTCTGGACATAGGTCTTCATTTTAACGAATTTTATTTAATTACAGAAGCTCACCTACATTCAGGCGAAAATATTAAGCATTGTCGACAACATTCCACAGTGTAGATAATGCTATGGACCATCATGCAGCCCATAGCATTGCATTAATCAAGTAACAATATCTCTACAGACAAGAATGTTTCAGCAATTGCGATGTTATCATTTCTTCTTGCATACTGTGAGCTTTTTTGCTTCCCTAATAGTACCTAATGAAATTATATGTAACTAATATATTCCTACAGAGACATGGTTGTTGTTCACTATAACTATCTGTATTTTTTCTCATCTACTAATTAGAAATAGAATGCATCAGCATTATTCTTGTAGTCATTAAAAAGGGAGATGCAAAGAGAAATGAAATCCCACCGTTGCTAGTTTCTTTTCAAGTTTTGAGTACCACCAAGTCATTGGAATCATGTAGTCAAGACCATTTATATTCATATTTTATCAACCAAAATTGGGTGGTTCAAGTGACAATATGCTTGTTTGAAATTCATTACAATGATCAGACATCCTTATTCATTTCCTAATTTGAGTACAACACACACAATCAAAATATAAGTCAAAACCAGGGACAATATACTTGAACAACAGGCTCAGAATTACTCGAAGCAAAACATTGTTAATGAGTCCAAAACAAGATGTATAATGCTTAAGATTCATCAACTTAAATGGTTGGGAAAGAATAGAATTTCTCTAAAGACCGAAAGCATTTTTTCTGAATTGTTCAACTATGCTGGCTGGTGAGATGGTTCGGATAAAGAAATATTCACACTTGGACTTGGTCATGTGCAATTGCTTGATATTGTGGACCAATTACATCTGTTACTATCAAGTTAACAGTACAGAATAAACAGCAATCAAAGTTTTACATTCCTCCAGAAAAGTTCATCTTCTGCAATACAGAGTTGATCCCATCTACTAACATTAACATACAATAATTTGTCAACACCAGTGAAGGCTGATGCAACCAACTTGGAAAACTAACACCAGAAAACCCCAATCCCTTATCTATAGTTCTCTAACTTAGGTTATGTTGCTTTGGGAGACTATAAACTCAAGGAAAAGGGACTCTTGAAGGGTTCCAGTACTAACCCATTTTCAATCGAAATCTACCATCATGGACAACAAACTTGAGCATCAATAATTTCTCACTTTTTAATGCCTTATCAAAGAAAACACCTCTGCGATGCAATGTCATATTTCTTTACAGAATGAAGTTAATGCCACATGAACATTGTGATTTTCTTTTCCTGTCCGGACCACCAGCAAGAATTGTGGGTGTTGTTGTAGTGTTTACATTCCAATCAACAAAGATTTAACATTAACCTCTTTGTTAAGATGGACTCTCCTAATTTGGCTTCGTATCATTCTCCAAGGGAGATCTATTTGAGCTCCTCCAAGTGTAGGTCGCTCGTCAATTCTGTTTCATTCTAGGTAGGCATGGCAATCATAGAACATTAGTACACTTATGCCCATGCTGGTTGGAGACAATAATGACTGTGCCACCATAAACAATAATAGAGTGATTCACCTGAGTCTGAGCTCAAGCTGCAGCCCCAAGCCAATTTGGGCGCAATAGAGGCTATTTCTGTGAAGATTTCCTCTAACCACATTGCATTTTTTCTGTGTGAATAGTCCAGAGAGAGGAAGAGTTCGTCCCTCATCCTCCTATAAGGGGTGGTAAATGTGATGAGTAAATATCCTTAACTGATACTTATTTATATACGCTAATTTAATCAAAATGATAAAAGATGATAAAGCAACTAATTCATCGAAAACAAACTAGCCATCAAATTCATCTTCCTCTCTCTCCTCGCCGCCTCCCTATTCCCCAATGAACCCAAACTGACATCCTGCAACGTAACCCTTGCCACCTTTGGCACTCTTCGAAACGGAGGTTCATTTGAGTGTTTTCCACCATAAATCTCAAATTTGCGCTTGGCGTGTGCGTCGGCATTACGTACGGCGGATTTAAGTGGAGGTTTTGTGGAGAGATCGGCCATGGAGGTTGATTCTAGTACCATTGTCATGGGATCGAGATCTGTAGTGTCTACAGAATAAGAATCGTTCTGTCTGTCAATTGCTTCTTCCATCCGTTGATATGTTTTGGCAGCGTTGCCTTCCGCGAGAGCGATTTGTCTGCGCACGTCACAACCCAGACGAATCTCTGCTGGTGGTAGAGAAGTTACGGTATTCTTCGAGGCGTGGCGCGTTACCAATGTGTTGTAGAGACGGACTCCATCCAAATTCTGGCGGAGGCGGGATTTTCCCACAGCTTTTTCAATTGCTGATTTGAGGTATAGTTCAGTGGCTTCACTAAGGAGGGCAAGTGTGGGGTCTTGTGAGGCACGGGTTTCGTTGTACCATACGTGATTTGTTGTGTCATCTTCAATTTTGAGAGGGGGTAGTGTCTCTGTGTCAATATCCATTGCCATTTTAGATTCTGAAGTAGGTTTTTCCAACGAAGCAGGATCACCCATTGGTGCATCCTTCCTAGCCTCTTCCGCTTTAGCCCTCTCCATCTCAATCATTTTGTTCTCCCTCTCAGGAAGACGAATCTTAGCCCAAGCCGTTCGAGCCGAAACCACATTCTTCTCACCCCAACCATTGTACATAATGGGTAGACAGAATTGCAAAGCCGCAACACCATTTTCTTTCAGTTTCTCATCCACATTCTCCGAACTCAGCACTTTTGCCGCCGCATCCGTAATTTCCTTAACTTTGCATTGCTGCACATCTCCATACAACAACTTTCTCTGCTCTTCGTTCAAGTTAAAATCCGACATGTACTCCTTCGCCAGTAGATTGGGCAACGATTTGACATCAATCATTACTGCATGATCGAGCTGATCCATATCCTGATTGTACTCCTTGACAACACTTTTCTTCTTCAAAGAACCAACAGATGAAACAGAAGAAGAATGCTTTAGTCCTTTTTTCGCCTTGGTCGTATCCTTTTTACTCACCACGCTACCGGTGGACACGGAAGAAACACCTATAGTCGAAGGAGTATTGGTTGTCGGTGTAGCTCCAACGACTACACCAGTGGCCAATGGATCAGCGGTAACACTCCCCACCGCAGAAGCCTTGGCAGCCAACGCAACCTGCTTTGCCTTTTCTGCCTCCTCCTTCTTCTTTTTCGCCAATGCCCTCCTCTGCCTATTTCGAGCATTGTTTTTTTCCTTTTTCTCCAATTCTTCCTTCTTTTTCTTTTCTTCGGCCGAAAGTGGTGCAAGCGGTGCAGTGGTGGCTGCGGACGTTGGAGCCAATACACCAGTGGAAGTTGGAGCGGTGGTGGTGGGACGTGTTCCACTGGGATGGGGCATTTTCATGGCTGCCGCCGCCTGGGCTTGGGATTGCACGGGATGACGTGACGAGGGGGCGGGAGCCGCGGTTCTTGATGTTACGCTGGAAGGTGGGGCGGCAGGCTGAGCCGGCTGAGTGGACTGCGATGGAGCGGGTGCGCTTCCCACATGCTTTGACAGTAGGGACATGGACAGTTTACCATCTTTATCTTTCCCCTGTTGCTTTTGTCTAAAGAAATGTTCTAGGTAATCATGAGCCTTTCTCCAATAATTTTCACCGACAGTTTCACGTAGTTTGGATTTCATGCTGGTAGTGAGTGATTTAAAGTTGGGATCTCCAGATTTGTTCTTTTCGTAGCATTCTTTGATTTGGGCTTTGGCTTTTTGGTGCATTTCCTTGTCTCTTTGTTCTAGGTACCTGATATATGATTTGAGTGGTGGAAGTTAGTTTTTAGGCACAACAAGAGAGTTATGAGCAAGATATCAAATATTATATGACCTCATAAGAGCTTTTCAACAACGTCCAAACAAACTTAATCCATCGAAAAGCATAAATAGAACTCATGACTTACTTCATCAACACCCTCGTAAACATTAAAAATTTCTCCTGCAAAAAACAAATAAACATCATTCATTAGCACACACTAAAAAACATCACACAATCTAAGCGGCATCCAAACTAACCTTCTCCTTCTTCTCATGATCCGTCAAATCCCTCTCCCTACTCCCACCACTAGAAGACCCCCGATGTTGAATCTGCTGCTGCGTTGTGCTCGGCCTCTGTTGTGGATGGGATTTAGGCTGTGGGGGAACGCTACTGCGGGAGGATGACAATCTTGAAGTAGAATGGTGTTGGTATCCAGAAGAGGGGGGACGTGACATGTGATATTGCTGCTGCTGATGTTGTTGTTGGGGGTGATACTGGGGTTGGTTGGAGGGAACAGAGGCCATGCGATTGCTCGGAGGAGCAGAGCGATTAGTACTTCGTGCCTTCGGGAGGGGGGCAGGCATACGATTTGCCGGATAAGATTGCTGCTGCTGCGGTGGTGGCATGGCATTATATGCTGGAGCGGGAGCGGGTGGTCGATTGGCAGCGGGGGGAACTTGTATCCCCCCGCGGGGGAGGGAGGAGGATGCGATTGGGGCAGAATTGGTGGAGGATGATGGAGGAGGGGCGGCATTGGAAGGAGAGGCGTAGAGGGTTTTTAATCGATTGGTTAGCTCTGATTTGGAGCTGTTGGGAGGGGGTGGACCGGTTGCGACTGGAGCTGAGGTTGGAGGCGCGGCGGGTGGAGGAGGTGCTGAGGTTCGACTGCTGCTGCTGCTACTGGGGGCGGCTGGTGCGGGAGCGGCTGGCGTGGATTTGGTGTTGTTGTCGTCGCTGTCGTCCGAATCGGATCCTCCTCCCATGAGGATGTCTTCCATGTTTCCTGCCAGGTTGTTCGGTTGATGGTTGCTTGAATGAAGAGGCCGGCTGAAAATGAAAAATAATGAGAATGTAGATAACCCTACCGTAGTAAACTTGTTATCGCTATCTAATTCAACATGTCAAATAAGCCGTTTTGTCGTTCATTGAGGAATGTTTAAGCCGATAGAGCTGAAATTTGAAAAGTGATTTTGTGCGTGAATAGCCTAGGCAACACACACATGCTAGCGCATAGTGTTTTTATTTTTATTTAGAGCAGAG
>JALLAY010001510.1:0-10249 GCA_036939635.1 Cyclotella baltica | reverse complement strand
GGAAGTTCCAGAATAGTATTAATTCCTATGGAGTACGATTTTGTTGTGCTCTAATCGTTATATTGGCATTTGTGTTGCCATTTCCATGTAATGTTCGAAAGTTGAATCACACTGTATTGCCTAAAACGTTTAGGAGTCACGCTTAGAAAAGGGAAATGTCCCAATAAATTATCATAGTTTGCATTGAACAGCCCTGGTAGTCACTTTAATCTCGTGTAAAAAAGTAACTGTCAATGAACCACGTTGACATGTCGTTGACTCGTGAACAAGCGTGATCATGTGACTTGACACAACGGGAAACATGCAATTGTCTCAATCAACTCTCTTAAATGCCTTTGATGCCGAAATCAAAACAGGGAAAGGTAGGATACCATGTAGAATCATTGCCATAGTACATTAAATTTTGAATATGTTTTATGATTGGATTGTGGGATTGGAATGAGAAGCACCCACATGGATGAAAGAATATGAGAACACTGTATTCTTTGAACGCTGACAGGCGCTGGCTGGAATTGGTAACATTTGTTCAATAATACATCTATATGATATTAGGAACAACAATGATACATTAATTAACTTAAAACATGTGGCATTTGTGATCATAACTGCGTGCCGCTTGCAAAACGGCCCAGATAATTTCCCAATAATATCCAGTGTACCTTTAAGGGCTGATGAGACTGTGTGCCATTGCAATGTTACCCAAAGTAGGAGTCACTGAACAGTAATCCTTATGAGGATATGTTTTCTAGAAAAATGTCACTTCCTAAAAATACATAATAGAGCAAATCAACATTCTTTCATTCCCTCTCCTGTAATACATGTTATGCTAACTTTGATTTGATTGGGCATAGAGCTTTTAAGTGTTTGTATGGTTGTTCAAGGTAAATTTGTATGTCCTAAAAGGTCCTAAACCAACCTAAACATCTAACATCCAAAATAAGTTATCAGTTGGCTCAAACTATCTACTTGTCTCATTTAACAAGAGGACAGCTTATATTATTTCTACACTCTAAGACATACACCCTATTAGCTGTTAGCCGTTGGTTAGGAATCGTTTACTTAAAGCAGTTGATTTAAAAGTTGGTGCCTGATGGTGATGTGAGTCTAAGCACGTCTCATCCTTTTTACACTTTGCTCTGTCTCAAAACTCATGAAGAAGTCAAGGTAATCATCATCATTCCTTGGTTCCAAGTTATTCGTGTCCGTGCTTTCTGCACCCAAAAGCTCTTCAAACAACACACAGCTGTGACTCTCTAATGCAAGGCGACTGCGCCTCTTGACAACACGCCCTCCTGTACCTGTTTCTGTTCCTGTTCCTGGTGGGCCCTCTGGATGCAACTCTACTTGCATGCTGGATGGATCTGTTCGCCTGCCATGCAAAACAGCGTCTTGAACTTGTGGGATGGAGTAAAACATGAATGGATCTTTTTCTTTCAATTCAGCCAACTTCTCGGTAGTGTTGTAATCCTTCATGTCTATCTGTTTCTGTGGCTTCTCCGCGAAGGTTTCGACACTAACAAAGAAAGTGTCATCTGTGTTACAATTGTTTGACTGGGTGGACTGGACTTTAGGCAAGCACATGGTTCTGGTTGAGTAAGCTATTCAATTGGTTGTTTGTTCTCGATATTGTTTGTGGAAAGAACTATGGAATGTGCACTCCATTGAATTGTATTATGAGAAATGAACTCTTACAAATTCGAGAAGAGAACTCAGAACGAAAACATCTTGGGGTACAGATGACCCCGATTGGCAGTAACAGATCTAGCTATTTGGCCTACTCTCCGGACTTTTGCCTTTACCGGAACAACTACTTTTTGGGACAAGTTGATCAACAGAAGTGCTTGGGTGAGACTTCACGACGTGTATGTACTCTCATTGACCCTTTGTGATTCTGTGTGTGTTGTTTTGAGGAGAACAACTATGCCAATGCGTTACGCCGAGTTGATGATAGTGGGATTGAATTAGATATCTAGTTTCGAGCGGGCATTCGTACTTCTTTACAATTACATACAACAGCAACGATATTTGAGAAAAGCAATTGCACGAATGGCACAAGACTAGATCCCTACATGTCCTCGTGGTTAATTTGTGGCACCCGGATGAGAGTCATTTTCAACAAAAATAACATGGGATTGAATGCGTCAGAAAACATTTTGGGGTCTCTTCTCCCGAGCATAAGTTCTGTCACTCTAATCAACCACATTTCCCTCTAGCATGCAACACTTCGACTTATTCGCCGCGCCGGCTTATTCTCCGTTAAGTTGCCCTACAGATACCAGGTGGCATCAACTTGATCTTATGAGAGGCAACAGGCACCGAATTGAAAAGACGATGATAGCCTGGGGCTACCGAACCACCAAGACGGCAAAAACTGCAATATTGGAGCATGGACAATGATTTAACACACTGTGGATTTAAGTTTAACTTATACTAATAATAACATTATCATGAATCATTTCAATATAAGTTGGTACTTTCTGCATTACTCGACTTTGACTGTCGGCGTTTTGGTTTTGGTCCTGCAAACGAGCTCTTTTTAGATAAATACCGTACAAACAACGGCGAGCCCAGTGCTCCAACTTCCTTGTCTCCCTTTGAATTGTTTAAGAAATAAACAATCTTGTGTCAGCAGCTATTCAAGTAACACCAAGTAAAGATGTTTCCTGCATCTAGCTACGCTGCGCCCCAAGACCCCGCAGAGCCTGTGTATGGACAGAGACCCTTGGAGACTCCATAAATGATGAGTGCTTCCTCACCTTAAACTCCTGCTGCTTTGCTTCCCACAAGGCATCTGATTCCGCTTCTTCCTGTTCTCTTTGGATAGCCTCATATTCTTTCGAACAGTCGATTCCAAATGAATACCATTCGCCTTCTAGACGGACGGAGCCAGCATTCGGCGCATTGTAAATTGCTGTGCCGTATAGGAGCACTGCCATGCCTGCAATTTGAAGGTATCCCCATTTTGTCCACGTTTCGCCAAAGGAAGGACTGATGTAGTAAAAGATGAAGAGATCTGTTACCCAGACTGCAAATTTCACAAACCCAGCCAAATGAAATGATAAGTGTTAGTTCACCTAATAGAGACAATTGTGACCTTGAAATATTCATGACATACCTGTAATAGGACGAAAGTTGTCCAAAATGGCATGCCTGTAGGACATGATGTAATTAAGTAATCTGTAGAATTAAATGAAATAGCAACCATTTGAATTCAAATCACTCACCAAATAGAGCTCAGCATGTAAACAACCAAAATTGCGAGCAAGTTGTACATGAAAATAGTGACGAAGTAAATTGCAAATGCCACCTGGATATTCCTCGAGTTTACAAACATATTCCAGGTATTAAATGGGTCTTCGTAGGATCCATGATCTGTTCCTGGGAGATAATAGGCCAGTGGGTACATTACTGCTAAGCTCACTACAGTTCCCCAGAAACCTTTTAGGTGAGTTGATGGGAGTCAAACAAAAAAGCAAGGAACATGTTAGAGGTGAGATGTAAAATGAAAAAATAAAAAGGAAAGCACGAGTTAACGACATACCTTCCATACCAATCAACAACAATGGAGAAGCAGGAATATCCATCTTCATCACATGTTCCTCAAAAACAAACTGCAAAGCCTGCACAAACGCCCCAGCCATCATCAACAACACCCCCAAAAAAGTCTCACTCGCCGTAACATTCCCCGTACTACCCCCATCTCCCTCACCCGAGGCCAGCAAAGCCGTAGCTCCAACAATAACAACACTAATCACATTCCAAAAAACACCTATCCAATGAAACTTCTGCAAATGCTCCTTGAGAACGTGTTGCTTCATCAATGCCACAAAGATAATTCCCGAACCACGCAGCATTTGATAAATGGAGACATCCAGATACTGCAATCCCATCATACACAAAGCAGTGGCGACTAAATCAAACAAAGCCGGAATAGCAAGGAAATAATACATCCACGTGGGTACCTCTGTTGAATCCGTCTTGGCAGTCTCCTCCTTGGGTTTCGATTTCAGCGCCGTAGTTTCCGTAGGAGGGGCCTTTTCTAAATCCTCATCGTCCCCATCACCAAAATCATACCCCGGAAAGGGTATTTTAAACGCCAAAACAACCCAATGCATAATCAACCCAAATAACATCCCGACGAACATGCCAAATGTCTGAAATAATGGTTTTGAGAATGTTTCGTAATGGGGTGAACCGTCCTCTTCAAAAGTACCGTTAGTACCCGTTAGAGACATCATGGTTTTGGAGCAGATGGAACAGCCTGTTCCGAAGAGGATGGCGAGGACGAAGAGGATTACTTCGGTGAGGCCACATTTGTGGACGTTGGCTAGGTTTGACATGGTTTATGGTGAACGCTTTGTTTTATGGGCGACGCCTGCCGATGGCTTGGGTGTTGCGCCGGATGTCGGTCGGTCGTAACAAAGTGTTTCCGTCTTGGGGTGAAAAGGAAGTGATGGTGTGGGGTGATGGGCGGCTTGCTTTGGCGCCAAAAATACCTCTATTTATGATTTTATTCCATGAGATATAATGTATAATAGTATGTAATATCTTTAATGTCAAATCATATCATAGGTAAAGATATTATGTGATTCGCTTGGATTCGCAAGAATTATATATTCATAAGTATTTTAGCGCCTTATTACGCAAAAATACCTCTCTATATAATGTCATTTAATAAGATATTAAATATTTTACGTTCAATATCTTTAATGTGAAAGAGTATCAGAGGTAAAGTAGATTTAGTTCAATTCGCTAGAAATGCACTGAGCGGCTAATTACGTGAACATAAGGGATATTTTTCATGATTGGGGCTTATTCAAAACACAGATCACCAAAAAGCTACCCTCTACTTTCGGTTAAATATCTCAAATACGTATAAAAATAGGACAAAATAGAACCTCGATTCCGAAAAGAACCACAAATCTTACTTAAACAAATTTAAAACTTGGTTCAAGAACAGCCGAAAGATACTGCGTCTTCGCAGGTAAGATACGTTCAGTCAACTCTTCCCCCGTCCCATCGCCAAAATCCAAAATCCCAAATCCCACACACACACACACACAACGATGGACGATTTTGACGATGAACCTCCACCCGCCACTTCGACGAATCATAACTTCATGAACTTGCATGAACCCTCTGTTAAATAGTAACCAAATACGAGCCACCGGAAGCAAAAGCCATCATCAGTAGTAACGGCCACTCCCAATCATTACTTAACCCCTCCAAAATGCCAGAAGACACCCCCACAACATCACCCGACATTGAATCCCAAACACCAACCCCAGAAGAAATCGCCGCAGCCCTCTCCGGAGTCAAACTAAGTCGAACCTTCCCCGCAACCATCCCCGAATGTCCATACTGTCATCAGAAAAATGTCATGACAAAATTGAATACACACGCTACGAGCGGGACGTATATTATGTGCGTTGTGTTGGGAATTTTCTCGGCTTTGATTTTGTGGTGGATTCCCTTGGTTTTAGATTCGGTGAGATTTATTTTATCTTAGTGCTGGATATTTATTCAATGCCCTTTTCAAATTAAACTGGATCTTTATTATTTGATGCATCTGATTTTTTAGTGTAAAAAGACTGATCACAATTGTAGCAAGTGTGAAAAAGTAGTAGGATCAATTGAAGCCTTTTCGGATAGCAGTTGTTGTAAATGCCTTGCAAAGAAACCATCCAGTTGAGTGGCTTTGAAGAGAGAATAGAGAAATATATGTGAAAAAAATGTAATGCTTCTAAAGTTTTGGAATGCAGTGTTTTACAGACTGCGTGTGATAGCTACTTATGCAACAATAGCAAAAGGGAGCTGAGTTTATTCAATGCTGAAATTCAAGATTCTAGTAATACAATAGAATTCAGGACAACACAATGACAATTCTGAATATCAGTCTAAAATTTCTCATTTTACGTTCAATTCGTACTTTAAATGCATTGTGTAAATTAAATGTTGTTTGGATCTTTTGCTGAGAGGAATCAAATGTTGAAGTCTTTGATATTTGATTGAAAATATCTCAGCCATGTTCTGTCCAGAATAATGACAGATTCCATGAGAATAATTTCTTAAGTTTGTACATGTAGATACATTTTTCTTTCATCAAAACGAAGCTCATTCTTCTATGTAATTTAATTCTTATCTGGGACTCTTACACAAATATTTAGATAGATGCTAGTTCTGCTGTCTGACCTTATCATACCCAGAAATTGCTAACAAGACTATTTTTCCGCAGTGTAAATGTCTGCAACACTTTGCCAACTATCTTTTTCTGTGTCTATAGGAAAATTCCGGAGGGAACGGAAGATTCAGCGAATCATTAATTTGTCTGTTTTTTGTGTCGAAGCACGATGAATTGATTTCTTTCTCTTAGGATATTCACACATGCTTTGTTGAAGACTCCATCAACCAGACATAAAAATATATAAAATCCAAATCTTTATTTTTCCGAGACCCAAAAACAAGGTATATTTTTGTATCAAATTTCCCAAAATACCGGACCAAGATTGCATTGATCCTCTGGTCTTCAGGAATTATGAGAATTGATAATAAGTTGAAAGAATTTCTTCCATTCATCATCTGTTTTGCCTGTTCTAGCAGAATATTGCTTGTCTGGATGCAATACTCTCGCAAACACCCTAAATGGAGTTTTCACATCTGAGTAGGTTGCTGCATTACCCAGTCCAAAGAGTTTTAAACACTCAAACAATGCTTTGTCCACTTGATCTGTCATAATCTCTGTTTAACTCTTTGTTAAATTCACTTCTCCTTCTGTTATTGTTGCATCCTTGTGGTGAAGTACTTCCGAGAGAATCACGTGTGGAGAATGTAGTGAGGCTCTTGGTATGTGGGATGCTGGAGGAATTGTTGATGAGGTTGACGGACTTGTCCATTTTGCTTGGAACTTCTTGGGTTGAATGCAGCATCTGAGTATAACCAATCAGAATGTTGTGTGATTCGTGGATCACCGCTTGAGGTTGCCGTCGAACTGTCTTCCCTTCGAGACATCCCAGTCCTGGTCTCGAAACATATTCTGCATTCTTGATGTCCTGCACTGTGATTGGGCAGGTGGGTATCTGGTTGGTCTCCGTGATTTTCATGAAGTACACAAGCCCCAGCTGGCGGATTTGTTGTTGAAGTGCACAAGTCAGATTGACTTGTTTGACATCGTACCCAGAAAATTTAATGTGATTCTCAGTACCTGATTGAAGTAGTACACCGCTCTCTTCACATTGATAAGCAATATCAAAGTAGTACAATCGACGAGTGGCTTAACAAAATTTAAGATGCTATCAGGCTCATGTACATGAAAGGCAATGTCTGAAGCATTGTGGGACACCACTCTAAAATACACTATTGCTCTGCTCAGAGTCAGAGACAGAATAGTTGCAATCCCCTCAGGGTAGTACCAAACCATATCATACACAGGCAAGTCTTCTCTCCGTTTGAGGTGGTCTTAATTCCAGCACTGCAATTGATGGTCAGGGTTGTGGAGTCAATATCTGATTATTGTTTTTCCTGAGTAGTTTTCTGTTACTATATAGTTCGACTGTACACTGGCTGTAAAATAGCAGTATCCAAGTATCAGGAATCTGACTTATTGAAAAAGAATTCTGGTGATTCAGATCCAGTGTCCTGTCGCCATTATTCAGTGGAGTTTGAACATGAACCTCAGAAGAGGTATCAATGAATGTGTGAGTACTGACCTCAACATTGCAATCAGTTGGCCCTGTGATCCATCAATGTGAAGTACTGTACTGTCAGATCATATCTAGGCTCTACAATCCTTAGTCACAAGCCGTATCTATCACAGGCCGGCCCAGAGTACACTCTTAGAGTCCTTTGTGTTGTTGTCATTTTTGTGTTATTTGTTGAACTACCCTTTAAAGAGAAGGTAGATAGCACTGATGTGGTGACTGTGGGAAGTTGTTGGCCTTCATGAAATTGTTGGACTTCTTCATCTTCCTGTTGAGATATGACATTTTCATATTGTGAACAGTCTCACCATACCTGTTCTCATCCGGGTTAAATGGTAAATGGGCCCCCAGCATCTGTTTATGAAACTCAGACATTATTGTCTTTTCTCATCTGAGCTGAGATTAGTCACCCTCTTCCCTTTTCTCTTGCAATGACTTCCAGCATCCTGAGGTCGGTATGAACATTGATTCCCAATGACTCATTGACATTTTTCATTGCGATGAAACGACCATAGCATTCCTGGGCTGACTCTTCTTTTTGCTTGATCTTCGTAAAGTCTAGATTGACATTTAATAGAGCTAGAATAGGCTCTTGATTTGACTTGCAATAATAGCTGGTGTTCTGGAGCAGCTCAACAAAGCCTAGTAGATTCTTTTTACTGAAAATTGTTTTCCAATAGGGATGTTCCTGCATGATTAATTGTCATCTGTCTGTCCCAAAATATTGAGAAAACCTGCGTCTTTTGGTTTTGGCTATCCAAATTCTCCTGATTGGCCATATAGCAGTTGATGAACCTGCTGTACTTAATCTTGTTGATATCACTCAGTGTCCCATCTTTGTTGGTGTAGTTATTGGCATCTGGCTCAGAGTAGTTAACGTCAACACTGGTTTTGATGGTCTCTAAAACCTGGGATCGTATTTCTGCCCAACATAAAGTTTAATTGAATCCATGGTGTCATTCAGTGTGGCGAGCTGAATAGTCCTGTTGTACCCCAGGGTGAATACCTGCCTTGTAGTTTGGAACAAGCGCATGTAAAATTTGCCTTCTTTGTCTTGTCATACAACTTCTGACGATTTTTGTTCTGACCAAAGGCCTTCGTTTCATTCTTAGAGGAAGCTCCTGTTCTGATGTTGGGCTACTTGTACTCTCTTGTCTAAATGTTGGTACCCATGATGGGAACTGCACAACTAAACAATATTGAAAACACATCCTTGTGGCAACCTGGAGCAGGCAATAAACCCAACCTTGATGATCACTACTCATAGCAGTTTCAAGAATATTTTATAAACTGAAACTCTAGATTATTGTTGAATTATGAGAATATCAAGGTCTCACAATTCACTCTGCTACTGCTCTTTGAGCTATTGACTCATTTGTCAAACACATTGGGCTCATCATGTTTAAGATCAACACCTGTTGTTGGAAGGCTCTCGATGTCTACTCCGTCGAATCAGTCAAATAGCTGTAATCTCTATACGTCTCTCTTTGGTTCGGTCTAATTTCTTATATTATGAGCACTATCATTAGACAAACACGAACAACAACAAGACTTAACACATGCAACACAGCATAACAATCTTCCAATAGGACCTGACTTAACACTGTTGCATCACACCAGACTGAAACTAAAATAGAATGTTCCGCCACATTCTCCGAACTGTACGCTCGAGGAACAAACTTTGGCATCTGACACCTGTTCCAATTGTCTCCAGAACCTTGGGGTCATACTTCTACCCAACGTAAAGCTTCATGGATTCCATTTTCCATTGTATCATTGAACATCACAGTCCCATCGCAAAGACTTTGCCTTGGCACATACACCTTGAAACTTCTCTTTCTTTGGCTTGTTGCATGAATTCTGATGGTTGTTTTTGACCAAAGACCTTTGTGTCATCCTTGGATGCAGCTGCAATGCATCTCCTGTGCCGGTGGCAAGCTTCCTACCTCCCCCATTCTCATTGTCGATTCTTGTCAGTAATCATGATTAGTAACCACACAATTCAACAAAAAAATTATGTTTAAAACAAACCCTTGTAGCAACCACAGCAGAATGAACCCAACTAGATGATTTACTACTTGTACCCATAGCCGTTAGTAAAATACTTGAAATGATACACTAGATTTTTTGTTGAATTGTGAGACAATTATCATGCCTCACAATTCATTTTGATACAGCTCTAATTGCTTACTAGTTTGTTAGACTTAGGCCTTTTTCTTCTCATTGGCAATTTAGTTTTCATCATAGGCCATTGCTCAGAGGCTCATAGTCTATTTTTGACTTCTGTCTAATGCATAAAGTGGGCAAGCATCTATTTTGCCATCTCATACAGGTTAACTGATGGTTGACATGTGGCAAGTAGATGTCAATCAAACTTCTATTGAATACAGTGGAATTAGTATGCAAGATGTGATTGAGATCTTGAACGATTGATGTATTTGATTTTGGTTGATGTTTTAGATCACCCCACTACGGGCTCATGAGGTCTGTCTGCCTTTGTTCAGGACTGTACTAACAAAGTGTTGGTAGTACAGGCCTGAACATAGGCCGCC